>JZKD02S2014381.1:1207439-1223400 GCA_000966675.3 Picea glauca
ATATATATATATATATATTTATTTATTTATTTTAAACTCCCATTAGTTAACTAATTAATTTATTCTTTTCAAATTTACAACCACCTAAATGAATTAATTTCTTAAATCTCTTTACTTTACCCTACACACTTTATGAATGCTCACATTAGCTTAAGTGGGTTTTTTTTTTGTTTAATTTTATTTTTAGCACCTGTATTGTTAATGCTAGCTAGTAGGAAATGAAATTTCTAATGTTATTTGAATGGCAAAGCTATTGTCAGCTGGAATATAATGGAATTGTTATTAGGAGATGGTTAAGTTTTGATTATTATGTTAGGGCGAAGTAGCAGTACCTTCACTAAAAGATAAGTTATCAAGCTTATTACTGGGAATGAGGAAAGGCCTTATGTAAGCAATTAAGGAAGGAATTACTTTATGAATTCAATTAAAGGAGGAATTGTTTTATGTATTTAATTAAGGAAGGAAACTCATTGGATTAGGTGGAGGATGCAAATCATAGGGGTAATGAATATTTAATGTATAGTAATGAATTATGTTTTTTTATTTTTTGACATAGGGATCAAATTCTGAACTGGCGATGCCTGGTTAGGGGAATTGTTTAAGGATTTATTCAGTTGCTGATGTCTTAGGGTTATTTAGGCTGACTCCTTCATCCAAAATTATTGCGACGTGCCCTTTAGGATGCACCACGTGCTCCAAGGGTTCCACTTGCCTCTTGAATTTATTTTGTGTGACGTGCCCTTCAGGATGCACCACGTGCTCCAAGGGTGCCACTCGCCAACTGAGTTTCTTTTGTGCGGCGTTCCCTTCAGGACGCACCACATGCTCCAAGGGTGTCACTCGCCAACTAGACTGATTGGTAGACATCTATAGCCCTTGGAGTCAACACTTCGCCAGGTGAACTTGTGGGAGACTAAGGGTTCTAAGGAATAAGGCCCCCGCCTTATTGCGCACCCCTTAGAATCATCGTGAGCGACTGTCGCAGTCTGCCCTCATGGAATCGTGGATCCTCTCAAACTAGGTAATCATTAACCTACAGTTCGAGCCACGGTGGGAGTGCTAGTAGGCGGTGGCAGGACTGTTGTCCACCCCTCTCCCTCAACCTCTCTGCAAATCGTGTGTGGCCCCTTTACTCCATATGTGAGTCTGGTTGGCAAGATATCGCCAGCCGACATCATCAACAATCATGTCAGAAAGGTCAACATCAAATCATCAAATCAATGAAATATCACAGTAAATATATCAACCAAAAGCACACTCCCTGACTCAGTCCGGAGTCCAAGGGGGTTCCACCGATGCCTCTGCATCCTCAAGGTAAAAAACTCTGCACAATCAATAAAACTGATTCAATAGCACCTATCTACATCAAATAGTAACACATCATGTCATTTGTCAATTGCATCATAATCAAGTATAAATGGTCTAACATCATAAAAGTCCAGATCACTTGTGAGCAAGTGTCCTCAAATAATAATTTTTCTCAGTGCGCCAGAGCGAGATATTACATACACCCCCTCTTGGTCCAAGATTTGTCCTGAAGTTTCTCAGTATAAATGCAGAAATAAAGTATCACAGTATCATAAGTCTATCTATCAAACAAAAATGGAAATTGCTGACGCATATCATATGCGTCCTCCCAGGTCGCCGAGTGCGGACTATAACTATCCCATTGGATCTTGACCTGATCTACCGTTCGATGTCATAACTATCGAACGCGATGATCTAAGATGCGTACCGGCTTAGCCATGAGCACTCCCTTGTCCGATACCTGCAAGGAAATCAGGTCAATCACATGTGTAGGATCACTAATATAATGTCTCAAAATAAATACATGAAAAACATCATGCATACGCCTCAAAGAATCAGGCAAGGCTAGTCGATAGGCCATAGGCCCCTTTCTCTCCACAATATCGAAAGGTCCCACAAACCTAGGAGAGAGTTTATCTCCTTTTCCAAACTTGATCAAACTCTTATGCGGTTTAACCCACAAGAAGACTCGATCGCCGACCTCGTAACTACGGTCGACTCGGTGTGCATCAACATAACTCTTCTGTCAATCCTGCACTTCTTCAATCCTTTGTCTTATGGTTTTCGTTTGCTCTTCCATTTCTTGGATCACTTCTGGTCCCACCAGGACCCTATCCTCAAGCCGATCCCAACTCAAGGGCGTCCGACACGGTCTCCCATAAAGAAACTCAAAAGGTGCCATCTTAATGGTGCTCTGGTAACTGTTGTTGTAAGCGAACTCTACTAGAGGCAAGAATTCCTCCCAACATTTTTGTTGGTCCATCACGTACATGCGCAACATATCTTCCAAGGTTTGGTTCGTACATTCTGTCTTTCCATCCGTCTCTGGGTGATACGTAGTACTAAAGTTATGTTGGGTTCCCAAGGCCTCTTGGAAACTCGTCCAAAGTCGTCCAGTAAACACCAATCCTTGATTGGATATAACCTTTTTAGGCACGACATGCAGCCTCACAATCTCACTGATGAAAACTCTCGCTATTTCAAGTGACTGATATGTCATACGCACAAGAATAAAGTGAGCACTCTTCATCAGAGTGTCTACTACTACAAAAATTGAGTCGTGTCTCCTTGCCGTCAGTGGAAATCCAATAATAAAATCCATCGATATAACTTCCCATTTTGATTCCGAAATGGCATGTGGTTGAAGTAATCCTGCTGGGTGTCTATGTTCAGTGTTTACCTGCTGGCACTCGAGACATCTAGCCACAAAGTTGACTATGTCAACCTTCATTCCCTTCCAGAAGAATAAGGGTTTAAGGTCTGCCCTCATCTTCGTAACTCCTGGGTGCGCCAAGTAAACTGCTCTATGAGCCTTGCTCAGGATCAACATCCTCAACTCTTCGTTAGGCGGTATGTAAATCTGACCTCTAAACCTCAACAACCCATCGCTATTGAAATAAAATCCCTCATATCGTGGTACCATCATTGTGTTTTGTCCAATAAACTCCTCGACTTCCTTGTACCAATCATCGTCACGCTATAAAGTGAGAATATTATCACGTAGATTCGTTTGAAGAGGCAATAGCAAAAAGATGAGTGGCCTCCAACTCAAAGCGTCTGCCACTCAGTTCACTGTTCCCTTTATGTAAGTAATCTCGAATTCATACTCGCTAATCAATTCCTACCAACGCCGTTGTCACGTGTTCAGGTCATTTTGCATGAAAATGCGTTGCAGCCCATAATGATTAGTCGTTAATTCAAATTTTCATCCAACAAGGTAGTGTCTCCAAACCTTCAAGGCATAAACGATGGCTAATAACTCCAAATCATGCGCCACGTAGTTTTCCTCAGGCCTTCTCAGTTTCCTCGAAACGTAAGAAATCACTCATCCATCTTGCATCAAGACTTCGCCTAAACCTTCTTTGGATGCGTCAGTGCATACCAAGAAGTCTGCATCCATGTCAGGGACCTTTAGTATCGGCACGGTTGTCAACAACTCTTTAAGCCTATGAAATTCTTCCACGCATTTCTCTATCCAAACAAACTTCTTGTTTTTCTTGTGCAATTCCGTGATCAAATTTGCTATCTTCAAAAAACCCCCAACAAACCATCGATAGTATCCTACTAAAACCATAAAACTATGCACTTCTATGACATTCGTCGGCGTAGGCCATTCCATAATAGCCTCAACCTTGGCGGGATCCACGATGATACCTTCACCGGAGATGACATGGCCTAAGTAGTGAATCCTCGATTGGTAAAAAGAGCATTTGGACAACTTCCCATACAATTTGTGTTCTCGTAAACATTGTAGTACCAAGCGCAAGTGCTCGTCATGCTCCTCCGTCATATGAGAGTAGATCAAAATATCATCAATGAATACTTGGACAAACTTGTCCAGGTACTCGCGGAACACCCCGTTCATCAAACTCATGGATACTCCTGGGGCGTTTGTCAGTCCAAATGGCAAAACAATAAACTTGTAATGTCCAAATCTCGTCTTAAAGGTGGTATTAGGGATGTCATCCTCCTTGATCCGTAACTGGTGATACCCGGATTGCAAATCGATCTTGGAGAACACTGTCCCACCCTTCATTTGATCAAACAGATCATCAATTCTTGGTAAGGGATATTGATTCTTGATCGTAGCCTTGTTCAATTGACAGTAGTCAATGCAAAGCCTCCATGATATGTCCTTCTTTCGTATGAAAATAACTGGTGCACCCCACGGTGACACACTAGGACATATCAGTCCCAGGTCCAACAAATCCTTCAGTTGCATTTTCAACTCTTGCAACTCCGGGGTCGACATCCGATAAAGCGTTCTTGCTATCGGTTCGGTTCTCGGTTTTAGGTCTATGGTAAACTCTAGTTCCCTTTCTGGCGGCATCCCAGGCAACTCCTCTGGAAATATGTCCACAAACTCCTTCACCACCAGAAAGTGTTCTAGACCTTTTGCTACTCCCTTCTCATTTAGCGTGAGGATCGCGTAAAGTTTGCACCCCTTGCGCATACTCTTCTGTAACTGTAAGGAAGAGACGAACCATAGGAAAATTCCTTGGTTCCTTCCTATAATCACACATCTCTATCCTTCGTCATCAACCAAGATCAACTATTTTGTCTTACTGTTGAGTATCGCCTCAAGCGATTCCAACCAATCCATACTGATCACGACACCATAAGGTCCTAAGATCGTGGCGTACAAGTTGATCCTCATGAAAAACTCTCCCAGGGTAAGGGCACAACCTGTAACCTTTCCTCCAACCTTCTGTTTGGCTTCTGAATCCATCTCTATGAAGCTAAACTCGTTCTGAATGACTTCCTTCTGGACGACATCATGCAAGGTTTGAGGAATCAAAACATTTAAACCTTTGCACGCAGGCTGTCGTTAAGGCCCAACACGAACCTGATGACCTTAAACTTCTCAAAGTTAAGGTGCTGAGCTTACCAGAGTAGCGCCATAAAACGTGCCTCGTACTCGAGCACCATACGATCTCCCTGTCGTAAAGCTTTGAAATCATTGAGATGACGCTCAATGAATTCCTCTGAAAGATACCTCTCTTGGAACCGTTCCTCGAACAATTGCCATGACACGTCTTCAACGGCCATGTTCAGCTACTGTAGGAGCGTCTTCCACCATAGAAGAGTGCTCCCCTTCAGTTGAAAGACTGCCATGCAGACCTTCATGTTGGAGGTATAATTGCAAAGTACGAAGCACATCGCCATCTTTTCCAACCATGCCTCGGTGGCTGCGCCTTCCGGGGCACCCAAGAACTCAGGAAATTTGACCTTCTCAAGTTCCTGGTGAAAGCTACCTATAATGGCCAGTGTGCACGATGGAACCTCAGCGGGTGCCAGTGCCCTGGCCTCGTCTCTGTCCAATTGGATGATCAGTGCCTCAGACATGCACTGAAAAGACCTCATCAACCCCACGACATCACCAACTGCAATCGGCATCTGTCCAAGAACCTGCTTTCCTCCCCGAGGGGTTAGACCCCTCAGGTGTGGATGCTACTGGAGGCATCGCGCCTCCTCCCAAGCACGCCATCGTCTACCTCCGCGACGTCCTCTAAACATGATCACCGTGCACGTTCACAATCAACTCGATCTGCAATGGTATAGAAAATCAACTCATGTAAACTAAAGCCGTAGTGAATCCCAAGTCATGGGTCGAACTGGCTCTGATACCATATGTGACGACCTCCTCATTACGACAATGACTCTTTAACATTTTTTTTTGTTTGTTTAATTAAGGTGTGTGCGCGTGTAGAAGTAACAGACACACTTGAATCTACGTTGCCACCCAACAACCAACAAGACGCCACCACGAAGATTACCACAAGAAGACAAGGGAACACCACAAGTAGCTGCAAGCAATGAACGACCCAAGACATAAGGCACACACAAGTACTGCAACATTCACAACATACTGGGTTATGCACAGTACGAACACAGAGGGAAGAATCCATAGTAGTAGGTCTTACTATTTCTACACAGGAAAGTAGGGTGTTTAATCTTAGTTCCTTGCTTCGGAGAGAGAGAAGGTCAGATAGGCTCCTGGCCAACTACTCAGGCAGAAGCTAGTAATCCCCTCAAGTGTGTCACATAAGTGGAAACCCTTCCTTTAAAGGGCCCGAGACTCTTGATACGGCATTGGATTCTTTACACGAAAATTATCACACATGCAGACATACCTCCTAAGGCTACCTGGGGGTGTCTACATCCCGCCTGACACTAGCAGACTATGCACACATAAGCTTACGACCTTGTACAACATTAGTTTGAACAAGGACTACAATCTACCCTAGTCTCGAGGCCATTCCCTCGTGCAACTATAGATCAATTGCCATCTAGGTACCTTCTAAAATTAATCATTCCAGGACCTTGTTGTGCAAGTCGGTTCTCAACTGGGATAACATGAACCAAATCAATAGTCATCAATTATAATCATAAATATAATTGATAGAAAAATTTGTCCGTTAACGCAATAAGTAACATTTAGTCCTTAACTATAGATCAATAATTAACAATCTTTCCTGGAATCAGTTGACGCAATCAGTGTAGTTTACATTATCATTCATTGCATGATCTAACTTGTAAATTGATCGACCATAAGTGTGAACCAGTAATTGTAGCAACAACCTAGAGTTCCTAGTCCTTAAAAAACACAATATCTCAACTATTATATATCCAAGATTGATGCTAGATCCTTATCAATTAACATTGTTACACGTTAAAATTGCTAAGTGTCGCATTGTCCCCATCAATCGTCGTAAGTGTCCCATCTTCCCTACAACTTTTGCAAGTGTCGCAAGTTGGTCACTAGTGTCGCAAATGATGTTTAGACATGATTCCATGATAACGACACTAAGGAGGCACTTATAACATCTCACATGATTGATTTGAAGGAGGAGAACTAGTTTACTGGAATCAAATAAATCTTGACACCTGAAGGAGACCGTGAAACAAAGGTTTGGAGGGGGAACGCTCCCCTACTTCAGTTGTAGAAGCGTTGGCGCTCCCCTATAATGCTTCAGGGAGCGTTATAATGCTCCCCAACACCTTTTGGAGGAGCGCTGCTCATCTTGAGAGCGTTGGCGCTTCCCCAAGGCTTACCAAGGAGAACTACAACTCTCTGATGCCCCTTTAGAGGGAGCGCTCCCTATTCTGGGTCAGTTGTTAGCCCATTGAGGAGAATAAGGGGAGGATCATTCGATATTAGGAGGTAGTTGTTCTTGAATTCTTGGTTTCATCAAGAGATCCCTGATCTAAGGAGAAGGTTCCCAACTTGTTCTAAATATAACTCAAGAGGTTAAGCTCCTCTTAACCTATATAAACAGGCTCTATGATGGTGGAAAGGGAGAAAGAATTGAACATATGAAACTTATGATATTGGGGGAAACTTACAGTCAGCCAAAGGAGAGTGATCAGTGAAGCTGTTGTTACCCAGGTTGTGGGTCTTTCAGGCAAGGATTAGACGAAGGGGACTTGACGAAGCTATCGCATTCACATCTACGATTGTAAGTACTGATGTCGTTATTCTCATTAATATGACAAGCTTGGCCTGTTTCTTTCTAGGTTGTGTCTAAAATCACATGAACTTATCACTAGTTGATAGATCTATTTTCAAGCTAATATCAATAGAGTAGGAAGCAGTCGTATCCTTTTTTTTCTTCAGAGCTCAGCGAGGAGCAAAAGGATTGGAGCGCAACTCGAAGCATGCAGGGAGAAATGTCGATTAAAAGGTACTCATGTCATCCTTCCTTCTCATGTGTTAGTTTAGATATATTTGAAAGGAAGTCAGTGTCCATGTTAAGCATTTTTCTGTCTAGGGTTAAGGTCAAGCCTTAGAGGTGATCTACCTGTCTGCGGGGAGATTTTCCTACAAAAGAAACTGGCGACCATACTGGGGAGATAGCCTCAAATCGAAACCTTTTGTTTGGATTTTTCTCCTCATTGACCTTGTTTTGTCGCTTGATTGTTTCAGACATGGTTCACCCCTCTTTGATTAGTTTCATGAGATGATTGGCTCCTTACCTTGTCACATTCAGCATACTTGTCAAGCTTGGATCTCAATTTTTGAAATTTTTTGACATTTCTGGGGATTTTAGACCCTGGAACCCCTGTCCTAGTGTTAACAGAGTGCCAACTCTCCTAATAGCCTTACACAGAGCGCTACAATTCTCTGTGCCCTTGGAAACAGAGCGCCAGCCCCCTTTTGGCCAAAAAACCCTCCAGAGATGCATTTTTCAGGGTTTGCCTCTGTGTCTCTTTTGCTGAGTGATCTAGTGAGTCAATTTGTCTTCTCTTTCAGCCTCTATCTTCTGAATAATAAACACCTTGTTGATTGGATCTTGTAGCCTCCTTCACCATTTTCATTAAGTTTTTCTCTGTTGAGTGAAATTTGAAATCCATGCATTGCTTTTCTTTCCTCATCAACTGAGTACAAACCCTGGTGAAGGTCATCAAAGGCCTACAGATCTCTTTATCTTGATTTGAGTCAAGGTCATTGTTCTTCAACTTTTTCTTGTTGGGTGTGAATTTTGTTTTCTCTTTGATTGTTTCGTTTCTTTCACTTTTCATTTTGATTGCTACGAAGGGTGTATTGTTTGTGTGACTTTTGCTTATGCTAGTTTGGTTTTCATTCATACCAAGAAGATAATTAGCAAAGATAAGCATTGTGTTGTATTGATCATCATCCATACGCAAACAATAAAAGATATCTTCATGATTGATTGAGCATATTAGAAGGCATTTAAAATTTTTGTATTACATCAGGATTTGATTGAGAAAACAATTGTTTGAGGGCATTCCGTAGTTGTGCTTGTTAGTGAAAGAACTCTCTCTCTCCCTTAGCTAGATGTTCATCGAAAGGAAATGACTGCTTATCATGTTCGATGCATTCTTTGGGTCTGAGTCATAATTCCGTTTGTTTCACTTCCATGCACCCCTTTTGCATAAAGAACAGCCATAAAAATCAACACTAATTAAAAATTATCTAGAACTTTTTCTTTGCTAGGATCCTCCAGCAACAGTAGAATAGGTGTAGTACTTTGGATTAGGCTGTGAGCAAAAATATCTAAAGTTTTCAAAAAAAACATTAGCATCCTGAGTTGAGGAGAGTAAATCCAGTTATCGTATAAGTCTGCCTGGGATCCCCCTCTCACACAGGGGTTACGCACGAGGTTGCATTCGGCTAAGCTAAGGGGACTTACCCTCCATGGTTTAACTGATTGTGGTGGTCGGATCATATTATGGGGATCACTTTGAGGTAAATCCACAATCATTGCGTGGAAGATTCTTAGTTGGTTTCGGGCTTGATACCCTACCCGTACGTTCAGATCGAATTGTCGACTGTTCCCGCCCAGGGGCTGACTGCAAATTGGTAACCTTAGTGACCATAATCTTTAGGTTCTTACACAAGGTGACGGTGACAGGAAGTCTCACTGTACCTAGAGAAGACATTGGTCAAACTCACTCAAGCTCCTTGGAGGGTAAATCCACAATTACTGCATGGAAGCTTGCACCAAGGCGTAAGTCTGTTAAGCAGGTCACCATTGTAACTGTTCCACCCTATCCCCACCCCTTCTGGACTTGATCACGCGACGTTGTATTTCATCACCAACTAGTACGGTCATCAAAAGAAGGTCCTGTTTGCTTGGTTGTGATTCTTAGATTTTTTAGTGTGTGTTGTTTCTTTTCACTAGTTGGCCATAGATTTCTTTCGTCGACTCTTTTCCACCAACATCAACCCTCCACGATGCTCACGGAGGCTACAGGGACTTCCTCCAGAAAATATGGAAGGAGACACCCCTTTACCGCCTCATTCTACAGAGCAATCTCCTCAACAGAGCAAGGTTCAAAACACTACAACTTCTCAGGAAGAAGTTCCCATCCCTTTGGAGAATTTTAGAATTGTCTTGGAATCTCCGAAAGATTATCGCATTCTAGAGGGATATGAATGACAGATCCTCCACCTAAATTCCAATGGAGAATTTTTTTTCATAAACCCTTCTAACATTTCAGCCGATTCTCCTCAAAACCCTTTACCCAATGACCCTTTTTGGACTGAAGACATTGTTCGGAGTCCACCACGCTTGGTGCGAGATCTTTATGGAACAGGAGAAGGTGCCGATGCATCTTCCTCCTACACTGTACCCCAAAATCACTTCACCGATACTACCACCTTTACAGCCACACCAACGGTTGGTCCAAACATACTACCCTTTGGCCCGAACGTACCATTCGTTAGCCCGAGACCTACTATTCCCCTCCAGACAACCCATTCGACAATGGCCCCACACATTCCGACCATCCTTGCCGGTAATGCAGTAGTTAATCAAGCCCCGATTGGCACACCTGTAACACCAAGACCTAATCTCCCTTTTGGATTTAGGGCACTAAACGCATCCACCACTACCACTGCCCAAACCACTACTCAAATCATACTGGGAAGTTCCATACCTATCCAACAACCTAGAGGGACTATCCTTGGTGGTCTTAACCCAATCAGCAACACTGGTCAATCTTTTACATCTGGCCCTCAAATCCTGGGAACTCTACCTCAAGCTGGGGGGCATCCTCCCACTGGAGGACAATTCCATTCAGGGGGCACCCTCATGCTGGGGGCCAACCTCAAGTCGGAGTCCACCATCAAACACAAGGACAAAATGTGTCAGTCGCACCCAATCCGTGGAGCGTTCCTTTTCAAGGAAACCCGCATACCTCCACGAGACAAACTGTGCCTGCCGCATCTAATCCATGGAATGTTCCTTTTTTAGGAAATCCACACTTCCCTGCAGAACAAAATTCACAGACTCCGCAAAAACCTCCTTATGGACAAATGCCCAACCCAATCCATAACCCTCAAAACCCATCCGGTTATCCTCCGCTCACACATGCTTCTCAGAACACTTCAAATCCTATGTACCTTGGTCAAAACCAACCTCACATGAGAGGGCCCATGAGTTATAATTATCCACATAACCCAGTATTAGGCCCCACTGGTGTACCTTTGCCACACCAGCATTATCCACAGGTTAACCGACAACTACCTTTTCTAGCCACCCTGGACCTTCCAGACTTGTCTCGATTAATGAATGATCCCATTCATCATTCTTCAGTTTGGCCAGCTATTCCAGCAAAACTTCCTTCTGACATCCCAAAATTCGATGTAAAATCCAGAGAAGACCCGAACAACCACATGATGACTTTCCATTTGTGGTGCTCATCCAACTCCCTCATGGATGATTCTATTCGCTTGCGTCTTTTCCAACGAACACTTACGGGTTCCGCAGCAAAATGGTACATTGAATTACCACGCGCATCTTTTTATGATTTCAACTCCCTCGCCATGTCCTTCCTCACACACTTCCAACAACCCATCTGATACGAGACAGGTACTGAACTGTTAACCTCTCTTCATCAGACAACTTCCATACACATCTCCGATCTTATCCATGAATGGAGAAGACGACGAAGGCTAATCAAAGCGGTCATTCCTGACCAATTATTAGCGGAATGGTTCACGAAATCATTACTACCCCAGATCGCTCGTGATGTCGCCATGGGCAGCGTAGTCACCGAGGAAGAAGACATCGCCCGAGCTTAGTACTTAGACTTAGTCTATTCACAATCCGATACTCTGTATGAGTTGATACCAAACACCACCTGTGCCACTAACGATCCATCCAAACCATCAACTGCTTCGCACGTGGATGGAGTTATTGGCTCCGTCAAAACTCAATCTACTACTCAGTCTACTGGAAAAATCCAGGAGCCCGCTTCCACGGTCGCTCCTAGTTCGACTGCACCCTCTTCTACCCCCACCCAAACTCAAGTCTTTGATGTGAATGTGGTCCAATAAACCCCTTCACAAAAACCTGGGGGGAAGAAGAAAGAGAGAAACAAAACAAAGAAGAACAATAGTAACGAACAACATAAGATCCAACCGCAAACCCCTGCTGCCGGAAAACAAACACAGCGAAAACCGAAATTCCCATGTCTCATTTGTGGTGACGATCACTACACTCGAGACTGCCCACATCGCGATGAAGTGGCCAAAATTTTCAAGGGAAATTCATAACCTGCTGTGCTCACTCAGCCTTTTATGCAACAACAATATTTGGTTGCACAAACCCCCATGTCGGGGGGTAGTTCCAACCAACCCCATGATGAGGCCTCGACAAGCGCACACATTTACATGTTTAACGGGGTTAATATAACCACTCATACTATGACATACGACACACCAGTTAAACCTGATAAGTCGAAGACTGCTAATGGTTCTTCGCCAGATCCTTTACCATCCTCTGTTAATCCTTCATCTGTTAGCCCTCCATCTGGGCCACTTCAGATTGAGAAACCTTCTTTTGACTCCATCTTATGCCCTCCTAACAGAACCATCTAGAAATCCACTTTCAATCCTAATTCACGGGCTGCCCAAAATTACAATATTGTAGAATATTTGGCCCAAGCCCTGTGTGCCATGTCCGCATTGAAAGTTCTACAACACTATCCTAACCAACATAGGACGTGCTTAGCTACTATTGGCGCTTTCGATCCCGAGTCATCAAACTACATCATGTTTAATCTGGACGACCATCAACCACGACTCTCCCACCAGCTAGCTTTCTAGATCGATGTTATTGTTCATAATCAACAAATCCATCGAACCATCCTGGATGAGGGAGCCTCTACCTGTGTCATGTCTCTATCCTCTTGGAAAGGTTTAAAATCACTGGCCCTTAACAAATCCCCCACGATGTTACATGCTTTCGATGGACGAGGTTTCCATCCTCACGGATTACTGCAATCCCTCACCATTCAATTGGGCGGTAAAACTGTTACCGTTGATGTCAAGGTGGTCGATGCTCCCCTCGATAACAACCTATTACTCGGAAGAAGTTGGTTCTACACTATGACTGTTGTCGCCTTGTCGGTGTTTCGATGTGTACAATTCCCCCATCAAGGCAAAATTGTCACTGTCGATCAACTTGATTTCTGTACAACCGACACTCGCATCCCTGCCACCAACAACATTCCTTTTTTGGGAGACCACCTAGTTACGTATGGAAGCGTTGGTGTTGGCTTATTGAAAGATTCTAGCCTTATGGGTACTTTCCCTACACCACTTCCACCCACTGCACACCACATTGCTGCCGTCAACATGATTTCGACTATGCCTTATCAATCCTTGGAATCATCTGATCCGTGGATTGTACCTAGTCCTTTGGAATTCGATGTGCTCAGTGACACCATGCCACTCAGCCCAGCCGAGGCCGCATACGTAGCTATTCAATCTGCCTCTCCCTCTTAGAACACTTCACATTCATTGGCACCCGACACTTACTCGGTGCCCTCGTGGTTGGATTCCCTATCATCTGTCGTTGATTACATTTCCCACATTTTTCCTTCGGACAAATCTATTATGGAAATGCTTAGCATTGACGATTTACCATGGGATGATAACCACCATCGATCCTCTTTTCTTCCACCATTGGAAGAAGTGCAAGACATACGATCTGTCTTCCCCACCCGATGTTAGCGATGCTCCACAATCCCCTATCCTCATGAAAGATACTTTCTCTAAGGGGAACATGGGTAACATCTCTACTACAATCACAATCAAAATTTCAGTCAAAGAAGGTGTCATGGAAAACATTAATCTTGGTGCTAATTGCACACCCGACGAAGTGGTTTCTTACATCGCTTTGTTCAAGGAATTCCGTGATGTCTTCGCATGGAGCTACGAGGAAATGTCAGGGATTGACCCTTCAATCATCATCCATGAAATAAAGACTTACCCTGATGCAAAACCAGTTCGAAAGAAACTTCGCCCGGTTCACCCCAAGAAACTGGCAGCTATAAAGGCAGAAGTTGAAAAACTTCTAAAATATGGCTTCATCTACCCCGTCCCTTTGACAGAATGGATCTCTAACCTTGTTCCAGTTGCCAAGAAATAAGGGACCATCCGTGTCTACATAGATTATCATGATCTCAATAAAGCTTGTCCCAAGGACAACTACCCTACACCTTTTATCGATCAAATCATCGATAATTTTATGGGAAGCGTAATCTTCTCTTTCATGGATGGCTTTTCTGGATACAATCAGATTGAAATCTTACCTGCTGATCAACATAAGAAGGCCTTCATATGCCCTTGGGGAACTTTCACCTAACAAAAGCTACCTTTTGGTCTTAAAAATGATGGTGCTACTTTCCAGCGAGCCATGTCGTATGCTTTCCACGACATCAAACATATCGCGGAACCTTACCTCGATGATTTACCCACCCATTCATCCAACCGACCAGACCACATTGGTCACTTGCGAGCAATTTTTCTTCGATGTTGTTTCTATCATATTCATCTGAACTCACATAAATGCATTTTCATTGTTGAATCCAGCCGACTCCTCAGTTTCATCGTCTCCAAAGACGGGATCAGGGTGGATCCCTTAAAGATCAAGGCCATCCTAGCCTTACCCCCACCCACCAACTTAACCCAACTTTAAAGTTAGCAAGGCAAAGCAAACTTTCTCCGCCGTTTCATCTGCAATTACGCCGATATTACTAAAGGATTTATGCAGCTACTGCAAAAGAATGTCCCTTTCATCTGGGATGACACTGCTCAACGGTCATTCGACGCTCTCAAGCATGCTTTGACCCACGCTCCTTTGTTACATCCTCCCGAATATACAAAGGATTATATCCTTTACTTGGCCGCTTCTACTTCCACCATCGCGATGGTGCTAGTTCAAGAGGACTCTAATGGTGAAGAACACGTGATTTATTATCTGAGCAAGAGTCTATCTGGACCCGAACTCAAATATTCGCATGTTGAGAAACTGGCTATGGCAGCCGCCATTGCTGTCCAAAGATTCCGCCACTACATCTTTTTACGCACCACCACGGTAATCACAAACTCTAACCCCATGTACCACGTCTTAACACGTCAAGTACTTGGGGGCAAATATTCGAAATGGATCGTTATTCTTCAAGAATTCAATCTCGAGTTTACAAAGACTAAAGCCAAAAAATCCCTGGTGTTTGTCGAGCTCATATGTGCTCTCCCAAGTGCCGATGAAAACATTGAACCTAGATACCCTCTCCCTGATGAGTCTCTCTTCCTCATCAGCACCTCTGACCCTTGGTACGGAGACATTCTCCTCTACCTTCAAACTCAACGTTTTCAGCCAAACATCTCTCGAGAAGAGCATCGACGCATCCATCACCACTCTCACCGTTATATCATCCTCGGCTACACTTTGTATCGTCGTGGTATTGACACCATTATTTGGCGATATCTAATTCATGAAGAGACTGAACACGTTTTGATTGATTTCCACCTTGGCGCTTGTGGTGGTCACCTTTCCGGGATGGCCATAGCCCAAAAAATCCTACGTGTTGGCTACTTTTGGCCCTCGATTTTCAAATATTGCATCGAGGCTGTCAAAAAATACCCACCCTGCCAAATCTTCAACAAGAATGCACGCACCCACCCTACTGCGCTGCACCCCATCATTGCCATCGACCCCTTTTCCAAATGGGGTATCGATTTCATGCAATGTAAGCCTACCTCAGTCGGGGGGCACGGTTACACCATCGTCGTCGTCGACTATTTCACAAAATGGGTTGAGGCTATGCCTACCTTTCTGAACAATGGCCGTACTACAGCTCTATTCCTCTTCAAACACATCATTACTTGTTTTGGTGTACCACATTCCATTGTCAACGACCATGGTGCACACTTCAAAAACCAGATGATGAGTGAATTACACGTCAAATTGGGTTTTCTCCATGAAAACTCATCCTCTTACTACCCTCAAGCAAATGGACAAGTTGAGTCTATCAAAAAAGTCTTAAAAACCATGATCCAATGCATGGTAGGGGAAAACAAGACATCGTGGCATTTACAACTGTTTTCCGCTCTCTGGGCCTATCGCACGTCTATGAAAACCTCAACTGGATTCACTCCTTTCCAGTTGGTCTATGG
>JZKD02S2014381.1:1237959-1250439 GCA_000966675.3 Picea glauca
ATAGGGTCACCAAGGTTCTAATAAAAAAGGATATCATCACCACTTTTAAACCCCTTGAAACCATTAGATAAAAGATGATATCAGTGAAGGATACCATGGACCAATGTTAGTATAAAGTGGTCTATAAGGTAGAATGCTCTTGTGGAAAACACTACATCAGGGAAACTGGGTGATCATTTCAAATAAGGATTAAAGAGAATGAAGCTAATATTAAGAATGGGCTCACACACACCTCAACATTAGTCAAGCAATCCAAGACACCAAAATCTTGGCCAAAGAAGATCACCACGTCAAGCATAGAATTAGATGAGCTATTGAAATCATTATACACTCTAAAAACCTTAATAGGAATGGGGGTCTAGAGAAGTGAAAACTGGCTTTTGTTGATATTCCATACAAGAACCAAGTAGTTTGAACATGTTTTGTCTCGTCTCTTTCTCTCCCTACTTCCTATGTTGTTTGGCTTGACTACTCTTTCTTCCGTTGCTATTGTCCTTTGTTGGTTTTTTCCTTGGTTCTTTCTCCTCCTTTTTTTATTTTTTTTGGTCATCTTATCTTTTCATCTAGTTTTGTTGTTTGTGGTTTTTATTTGTTTTCTTTCTTCTTTTCTTATTTCTCCCTTCTGTTATTTCTTCTTAATATTGTTTTTATTTTTAACATTTTTTTTGTTTTTAGGGTTTCATCTCTTGCAAGTTTGTGTGTTTTCTTAGATTTTGTGTTGTTTATGGTTTTTATTTGTTTTCTTTCTTCCTTTCTTGTTTCCCCTTCTATTGTTTTTTCTTAAGATTGTTTTTATTTTTTATATTTTTTGTTTTTAGGGTTTCATCTCTAGTAGATTTATGTGTTTTCTTAGGTTGTATGATATTAATTATAAGATTATAAATTATAAACACTTTTGAATTTTCTCAGTATTTCTTAGGGATATGATGTTTTATATTATATCCCTTATCCCTTTAGTCATCCATCCTTTCCTGAGTAGTCCTCCAGGAGCCGAATCGGCAGTCGTCACTTTGGTGTTTAAAGACCTATAGATTCAAATGCCCTGCTTTTCTATGCATGGATGATGAGCGAAGGATAAGAATATGCCATGTTGTCTATGGACCCATTACTTATCTCTTCGTTGATTGATTCATGGCTAAATGTTTAGTTTTTGTGTCTTCTTCTTTGATGTGGATTGTGAATGATAAACCTCTTAGTGGAATGACAGTCCATTAGCGAACCCAAATTTTGATTTCAATGACTTCTATGTGTGGGTTTCTTTTATTATTGTGAAATGTTTGTGGTTTTATCTTCTGTCACTTATCCCTTTAGTCATCAGTCTGTGCTTGAGCAGTTGGCCAGGAGCCGAATTGATGGTCGTCACTTCGGTGTTTAAAGACCTATAGATTCAAATGCCTTGCTTTTTTGTGCATGGATGATGAGTGAAGGATAAAAATCTGCCATGCTGTCTATGGACCCCTTACTTATCTTTAGTTGATTGATTCATGACTGAATGTTTAGTTTTTGCATATTTTTCTTTGATGTGGATTGTGAATGATAAACCTCTCAGTGGAATGACAGTCTCTTGGCGAACCCAACTTCTAATTTTAATGACTTCTATGTGTGGGTTTTATTGATTATTGTGAAAAGTTTGTGGTTTAATCTTCTGTCACTTATCCCTTTAGTCATCAATCCATGCTTGAGTAGTCGGCCAAGTGCTGAATCGACGATTGTCACTTCAGTGTTTAAAGACCTATAAATTCAAATGACCTTCTTTTCTGTGCATGGATGATGAGTGAAGGATAAAAATATGCCATGCTATCTATGGACCCCTTACTTATATTTTAGTTGATTGATTCATGGATGAATGACCAGTATCTTCACCTTCTAATGAGCGACTACCTCTGTGGCTTGATTGTTTAAAACTTTGATTTATCTTTGCTTTTTTAATTGCTTGAACTTGTGTACATCTATGGATTTTTTTTTATAAACTCTGCATTGTGGATAGATATTGCGAAGTGATGTCGACACGAGATTATGCAAAAATTCCTTGCAAACACACTAGGCATTCTCAAGAAGGAAGAACAATAACTCCTTCTTCAACTGAGACTCTGAGTGAGCACCAACAATCTCATCAGAGGAGATTTTTAAACGAGTTTGTAAATAGATCAACTGCAAAACCTACTCAAACCAAAGTTATGGATGCAACCTTCTTAGATAGGTTGTGCATTGATGCAACCGCACTCCTCGGAGCACGACCGCTCTCACAGGATCTTCTTTCTCCACAGCCCGAAGAACTCAACGGTTCTTCTAATTCCCTATCCAGAATTCTTCACCCACAGTGACTCTTATTATGACCTCCATTTGGTTATTGAGAAATCGTACCTCACAGGATCGTGAGTCCTGAGATCATGGGATCAGTCCTTACAAATCCCCGAACTCTGATGAAATATCCACCCATGTATCCCTTGCTTTTATTGGGAAGTCTCCCATCGGGAACTCGGCACTTGCACTGTCGTGATCCACTGCCCTCACGGATCCCTAAATTCCGATATGCCGATGCCACTTGACATTGACTCCCTGTGAGGGTTGACCTTTCGACACCTGTCCTCCACTACTTCCTTAACCCCATTGGGAAATCGCGTATCGGGATTCCAACCCGCAAGAGTTTCTTGTCTCTAGAAACTCTGATCTGCTGAACCCCGACTCCTCGGGATCTCCTGCCACGTGTCCCTACTGTTGGATGAATTTGATCCTATCAGGAAATCGCGGGTCGCGATTCCCTGATGCAACGATTCTACACTCCTAAAATAGTCGATGGGAAAAATCCCGATGACTCCTCCTGGGACTCCTCCTCTACACACTAGGGTTTAACCCCTACGCTGCTTCTCGAGATCTAACGGATGACAAGATTTAGTGAAATCTTCTCAAAGGATTTCGACCGTCTATCCTTCCTTGGATGATTTCTGCACAATAAATCAAGTGCTTCTTTCACAAAGGCTTGGCCCTTGCTTGCCAACCTATGATGCTTCCTTCAGACTTCCAATAGAAGTTTCCTTGAACTTTTCCTTCGATGAATTCGAAGGTCTACTCCTCCTGAACCTGTTCTCGACTTCTCAGTTCTTTTGAGAACATTTTGCATGCACTCCTTGCAGCAACCCTTCAACCTTTTCTAAGTGTTGAAATCTTTTGACCCTGCGCACTCCTGCAACAACAGTCTTTCAATACTTTTCTCAGAATCGCAACTCTGAGAATTTTTCCTTGGCCTGCGCACTCCTTGCATGGCACTGTGCCTAACTGCACCCTCAAAGAAAGGATAACAAAAGTTATCTCTAATTGAACCCTTCTGTCAACGCACTCCTTGCGGACAATTCGACTGCACTCCTTGTAGGAATTCTCTGGTTCAAATTAGAGAAACAATTGAATCTCATTCACTCATCTTCCTAGACTTCAATTCAACCATGAAATCACATACACAGCATATATAAAAGAAAATGTATGACAGGAAGCAAATATTCATGAGAATAATCATTAATACACAGAGAAATGACACATAACCATGAGATTGAATCAAGACTCTTTTCTATTAATTCAATATATGTACATGGGTGTTATTTACACATCTCTCTGCTTGCTCTTCCTGCTCCTGCTCTCGATATCTAAATTATGTTACAATGATACAATGAGGGTGTCTATATCCGTTTTCCCTCATGGACTCTAAAGCTATCAAATCTACAATTAAATTCCTATCTACTAGCATTAACTAGAATAAATGTCGTCTATCTACTTAAGGACGAGAGCTTAAAGGCTCAAAGTCCATTTAAAATATACAAGTGCACCCTCTCTTAAATGACTCATTTAAGACTTGCACAACAATTCCCAAAGTGTTTTCAAAATTTTGTGCGGGCTAGTCCAGCTGTCTCCTGCCGTTGCGCTGGCTCGCTTGATGTGCTGGCAATGCTCCTGCATCATACTCCTCGGCTTGAAAATTTTCATGGGCTCCTATCCATGAGCTCTTGCACAGTCTGTCCATGCTTCTGTATCACTGGTTTGGTCTCCCAGCTGGCATCTTCCACTGGATGATTCTTCCACTTGACCAGATACTCGAAGTACTCTTTTCTTCTAATCTTTTTACCTACTCGCTTGTCGAGTATGCATTCCATCTGTGTCTTTTCTGCAGTCGACATCTACTTCTGCCACTGGACTTCTAGTTTTTCATCACTTCCAGCTCCTACTTCCTCAGCCTTATATGGATATAAGTCTAAGACATTGAATGTCCGAGATATCCCGATGCCATCCATCAATTCAATTTCATACGCATTCTCTCCAAATTTCTTCAGGACTCTGCATGGCCTGATTTTCTTCATCTTGAGCTTGTTGTATGTTCCCCTCGGGAACCTTTCCTTCCTAAAATGTGCTAGAACTAGATCACCAACTTCAAACTAAAGTTGTCTTCGATGCTGATCTTCTCTGCGCTTATACTCCTGACTTGAATTAATCAGTCGTTGTTTCACTCTGCTGTGAAGTTCTTTCATTGCCTTAGCGAATTCCTCTGCACTAGCACTGGTAGTAGCAGTCTGTCCTGAATCTCGCAATTCAGAAAATCCCCTTGGTTGTGTACCATACACAATCTAAAATGGACTTTTTCCTGTACACTGATTCATCGAATCGTTGTATGCAAACTCTGCCTGTGGTAATACCTGATCCCAGCTGTTGTGGTGTTCTGTCACCAATCTTCTCAATAAATATCCTAGACTTCTGTTGACCACTTCCGTTTGTCCATCCGTCTGAGGATGATAAGAATAACTAAATTCCAAGTTAGTTCCTAGCTTCTTCCATAGCGTCCTCTAGAAATGCCCTATGAATTTTGTGTCCCTGTCCGAAACTATGCTTTTTGACAATCCATGGAGTCGAATGACCTCCTTGAAAAACAAATTTTGCAATGTGGGTCGCATTGCTGGTCTTCTAGCATGGAATAAAATGTGCCATCTTAGAAAACCTGTCCACCACCACAAATATGGAATCAACACCCCTTTGTGTCCTTGGTAAACCCAAAACAAAATCCATGTTAATTGCCTCCCATGGCCTCTCTGGTATGGGTAATGGCTGATAAAACCCCGCATTCTACTGCCTTCCTTTTGAATGCTGGAAAATTCTACATTTGTCAACAAAACTCTTGACATCTGCACGCATTCCTGGCCAAAAATATGACTCGCTCAGCTTCGCAAATGTTTTGTCATGGCCAAAGTGTCCTGCTAACCCACCACTGTGCTTCTCTTTCAACAGGTTCTCCCTCATGGAGCAATTTGGAATACACAGTTGATTGCCTCTGAACAACAATCCCTCCTAGATCATGTAATCTATCCAAGGACTTCTGTCTCTGAGAACTGGATTCTCAGCTACTTCATATGCTTCTCCAAAATTTGCATCACCTGCATATATGTCCATGAGATTTTCAAAACCCAAGGTTTTGACTCAGAACTCCTGTAGAAAAAAAAACTTCCTGCTCAAAGAATCAACCACTTTGTTAACAGTACCTGAAATATGCTTAATCACAAATGTAAAATTCTGCATATACTCTACCCATTTTGCATGTTTCTGATTCAACTTCTCTTGTTGACTCACAAACTATAGTGCATGATTATCACTGTACAATACAAATTCTTTTGGGATCAAGTAATGCCTCCACTTCTTCAATGCTTGTATGATAGCATAGAATTCTTTATCATACGTGGAGTATTTCAGTTTTGCCTCATCCAGCTTCTCGCTAAAATATGCAACTGGTCTGTCTTCCTGACTCAAGACCACTCTTATGGCATACCCGCTTGCATCACATTTCACTTGAAATGTCTTCTGGAAATCCGGTAACACCAACACCGGTTGTTCTGTGATCTTCTTCTTCAACAAATTGAAGCTTTTCTCAGCCTCTACTGTCCAATGAAAAGATTTATGTCTTTTCTTGACAGTATCCATCATCACTGCGCTAATTCCACTGAAATTCCTAATGAATTTTTAGTAGAAACTAGCCAAACCATGAAAACTTCTCACCTCGAAAATATTTTTCGGTGATGGCCAATTCTTGATCACTTCTACCTTATCCGGATCCATCTTCAACTCATTCACCGAAATAAAAAAACCCAAATAAATGAGCTCTGTCTTCATGAATGAGCACTTCTTCATGTTGACCAACAACTTCTCCTGCTGTAGCTTCCTCATCACAATGGCCAAATGCTTCAGATGTTCAGCCTTCATCTTGCTGAAAATCAATATATCATCCAGATATACGATGACAAATTTTCCGATGAATTCCCTTAGGACTTTATTCATCAACCTCATAAAAGTACTCAGCACATTTGTCAAGCCAAATGGAATGACTAGCCATTCATACAATCCTTTGTTTGTTTTGAAGGCTGTCTTCCACTCATTGCCTTCCCTCATGCGAATCTGGTGATATCCGCTTTTCAAATCAATATTTGAAAAATACTTTGCCCCGCTCAGGCAATCCATCAGATCATCCATTCTTGGCAATGGAAACCTATACCTGATGTTTATTTTGTTAATCGCTCTTGAATCGGTACACATTCTCCAGCCTCCATCCTTCTTCGGACTAAGTACTGTCGGAACAACACACGGACTTAAACTTTCCCTGAATAATCCTTTGTCCAACAACTGCTAGACCTGCCTCTTAACCTCCTCTCTTTCCTGTGGTGTCAATCTGTACATAGATTTGTTTGGCAAACTAGCTCCTGGTATGCGGTCTATATGGTGACTCACACTTCTCATCAGTGGCAACGAACAAGGTAATTCGTCCACTATGATGTCAGCAAACTCTTCCAGTAGTTCCTGAATCTCATCTGGTAGATCATCCACTCTTGTGCTAGTCAAAACAATCCTTGGCTTTCTGACAACAAAGAATTGTGGATCTTCCTTCTTTTCCATCTCCATAAGAAGCTCCTTCCCACTCATGAGAAGTATTGTGTTGCTTACTTCCGGTTTCACTTCCTTGTCCTTTATCAGAAGCAACCTGTGTGTCCTCCCATCCTTCTCCAGGGTATATGTGTTCATCCTCCCATCATGAACCACATTTCTGTCATATTTCCATGGTCTACCCAGCAATAGATTACATACATACATGGGAATAACATCACATAAGACCTTATCATTGTACCCTCCTATCTTGAATTCAACTAAACGTTGTTTAGTGACACTCACCTGATGTCCCTTCTGTAGCCATGAAACTTTGTATGGACTCAGGTGATCAATTGTCTCCAGCTCCAACTTCTCTACCATCTCGGTTGAGACGAGATTATCTATGCTACCGCTGTCCACAATAACCTTGCATACCCAATCCTTGGTTTTGCAAGCAGTCCTGAACAGTCTGGTCCTCTAAGCTGAGTCCTCCACCTCTTTCCCAGGTGTTAAGAGAGATTTACACATCATCAACGACCTTCCTCCTTCTATATCTTTGGCCTCAGCATCCCGCTTCTGTGCTTCTTCGATGTCCATATTTTTCTCTGGACACTCAAATGACCTGTGCCCATTCTTCCCACATGTGAAACATGTGATAAATCCACCTCGGCCTCTTCCTCTACCTCTGGTACAAGGAAAAGTATTTGCGTCAGCATAATCTCCCTTCTGCTCATTATGCTACCCTCTCTGTTCAATATATGGTCCTTTCTGTGAGGTACCACCTCTTTCTACTCTACCCTGAGGTTTCTTCCATTCCTCCTTGGGATTCTAGAATTTCTCCTGGGCAACTATGTTGCCTCTGGGATGACTTCTGCCCCGCCCTCACTGACCTTGCTTATGGCTCAGCTTCTCCTCTTCTTTCAAAGCCATCTGATAAGCATCTTGCACCGTCCGAATGGTTACCATGCTTAGTTCATCCTGAATGTCGTATCTCAGACCATTCAAATATCTGGCAACCTTCTCATCATCGCTCTCCCGATGGCCTTCTCTGATGTTCAGCTTGTAGAATTACCCAGTATACTCCTTCACTGTCATCAACTTCTGTCTCAGGTTCTGCATTCTCCTGAACAGAGTAATTTGGTAATCCCTTAGGATGAACTTCGCTTTCATCTTAGCTATCATCCGATCCCAACTTTTAATCTTTTACTTACCCTTGGAATGACCATCATCTTGTAGCTAATCCCACCACAATGTTGCATGTCCTTTCAATTTTGTGACAGCATGCCTAACCTTTTTATCCTCTTCGATATCCTCATAATTGAAGTAGGTATCAAGAGCTCGGATCCAATCAAGAAGCTCTTCTGCATCTAGGTTTCCCTCATAGACTAGAATGTCCATTTTTGCCTTCACACCCATTCTGGCGATAGCTTTTATCAACCACTCAGTTGATGCATCCTCGGCCACAACTTCCTCTTGTTGTTCGGCTTCAACTTCGCCTTCGGAGTCACTTAGATCTCCAACACTAGTTGTGCATCTCTGGGTTGTTTCCATCTCCTCGAGTCTTTATTGAAGATCTCTCATCTGTCTCTCCATTTCTGGATTTCCTGCCGGTCTACCTCTTCTTCGCACCTCCCTGTCTTCTAGGTCAGGTGACTGTCTTTCTCTCCTGGGCGGCATGGTGTATTCTCCTTCTCTTCTATATAAAGAAAAGAATTAATCCCGCTCTGATACCACTCTGACGCGTATCAGAGTGCTTTCCTTTTCTTCCTCTCTTCCTTCCTGAAATATACAAGCAAGAACAAGCTCTGATACCACTCTGATGCAACTACACTCCTTGGAGCACGACCGCTCTCACAGGATCTTCTTTCTCCATGGCCCGAAGAACTCAACGGTTCTTCTAATTCCCTATTGGGAATTCTTCACCCACAGTGACTCTTCTTATGACCTCCCTTTGGTTATCGGGAAATCGGACCTCGCAGGATCGTGAGTCCTGAGCTCACGGGATCGGTCCTTACAAATCCTCGGACCCCGATGAAATATCCACCCGCGTATCCCTTGCTTTTATCGGGAAGTCTCCCATTGGGAACTTGGCACTTGCGTTGTCATGATGCACTTCCCTCACAGATCCCTAAATTCTTATATTCTAATGCCACTTGACGTTGACTCCCTGCGAGGGTTGACCTTCCAACACCTGTCCTCCACTACTTCCTTAACCCCGTCGGGAAATCGCGTATTGAGATTCCAACCCGCAAGAGTTTATTGCCTCTGAAAAATCTGATCTGCTAAACCCTGACTCCTCAGGATCTCCTTCCATGTGTCCCTATTTTTGGATGGCTCTGATCCTATCCGGAAATCGCGGGTCGCAATTCCCTGATGCAACGATTCTACACTTATGAAATCCTCGATGAGAAAAATCCCGATGACTCCTCCCGGGACTCCTCCTCTACACACTAGGGCTTAACCCCTGCACTTCTTCCTGAGATATAATGGCTGACGAGATTTTGTGAAATCTTCTCAAAGGATTTCGATCGTCTATCCTTCCTTGGATGATTTCTACACAAGAAATCAAGTGCTTCTTTCACAAAGGCTTGGCCCCTGCTTGCCAACCTATGATGCCTCCTTCGGACTTCCAATAGAAGTTTCCTTTCACTTCTCCTTCGATGAATTCGAAGGTCTACTCCTCCTGAACCTGTTCTCAACTTGTCAGTTCTTTTGAGAACTTTTTGCATGCACTCCTTGCGTCAACCCTTCAATCTTTTCTAAGTGTTGAAATCTTTTGACCCTGCGCACTCCTGCAACAACAGTCTTTCAATACTTTTCTTAGAATCGCAACTCTGAGACTTTTTCCTTGGCTTGTGCACTCCTTGCATGGCACTGTGCCTAACTGCACCCTCAAAGAAAGGAGAATTTTTTTTATCTCTAATTGAACCCTTCTGTCAACGCACTCCTTGTGGACAATTCGACTGCACTCCTTGCAGGAATTCTCTAGTTCAAATTAGAGAAACAATTGAAACTCATTCACTCATCTTCCCAGACTTCAATTCAACCATGAAATCACATACACGACATATATAAAAGAAAATGTATGACAGGAAGAAAATATTCATGAGCATTATAATTAATACACAGAGAAATGAAACATAACCATGAGATTGAATCAAGACTCTCTTCTATTAATTCAATATTTGTACATGGGTTTTCTTTACACATCTCTCTACTTTCTCTTCTTTCTCCTCTCTCGATATCTGAATTTTGTTACAATGATACAATGAGGGTGTCTATATCCGTCTTCCCTCATGGACTCTAAAGCTATCAAATCTACAATTAAATTCCTATCTACTAGCATTAACTAGAATAAATGTCGTCTATCTACTTAAGGATGAGAGCTTAAAGGCTCAAGGTTCATTTACAATATACAAGTGCGCCCTCTCTTAAATGACTCATTTAAGACATGCGCAACAATTCCCAAAGTGTTTTCAAAATTTTGTGCGAGCTAGTCCAACTGTCTCCCACCGTCGCGCTGGCTCACTTGATGTGCTAGCGATGCTCCTGCATCATGCATCAACACTCCTACACCTAAGAATGTAGGGAATAGCTTTGGACAAGAGAATATTTCTTTTAAGTTTCTTAAATTTTGTTTTTTTTGTTGTATTTAAATTTATGTGAGGTTAAATCTTGAAGTTACTTTCAAATGTTTGTCTAGGCAAACAATTTAGAGCAAGGGACGACAATGAGAGTGGTTGTCACGAAGATTCAAATGTCAATGCAGAGGGTGAAGGTGGATTTATGAGGCCGCTTTATGAAGAAATAGAAGATTACACGCCAACATCCACCTATCCTTTAGAAGTTGGCGATGAACTTCCTTTGGAAGGGAATACCGAAGAAATGACACTTGAGTGATGCTCGTGTGTTAAAAAGAGGTTGGAAAATGATTTGGCGATCTTGGAACTTCCTCTGGAGAGAAAACAAAGTTTTCAAATTGTTTTAAATTTAGTGGAAAACTTTATGGATGCATATCAGAAGATGGGGTCAACCACTGATAGTTTTTTCGATCTAATGAGGTGGCGAAAGTCAAAGGTGATGGGTCCTGATAAATGGGAGACAGTAAAAAATAGAGTTTCAAAAGAAGACATCATCTCCATGTTCAATTTCAAAGAAGGCCCAAAGAAGAAAATGTTGAAGGTGCAATATTTTATGCACTCTGACTTTGCTGTACATCTGTATAACAAATTTGTGGCCGCATATGGGAAATTGTCATGGAACGATGAGGTTCCACACTATTTAGAAAAACACATTTTTGTGGAGTTTTTCTTGCAAATGCACCTAGATTATACTAGTCTACTGCCCAAATATTATGGGACTGATAAAGGATGTACATATGATTGCAAAGGGGCATATCGAAGTGCATCATTGTCGAGGCCTCCACAACCTTTAGTACCTTGCCCAAAATGGGCATTTGCATCACCTTCAGAGTTTCAGTCTACATCAAAAGTTGGCAAAGAGGCTAGGACTGCAATCGGGGAAAACTTGGAAGCTATGTTTTATGGTGTTGTTGTTGGCATGAAGTGTTAGCGAGAAGAAGACAATTCCCGAGCCACATTTTTTGATAAAACAGATGTAGACTTAGATGCAATGTCAGCAAAAGAAGTTTTGGAGAATGCCAAATTTTTTTGGGATGGTTTGAAGAAGGTCATTCAGAATGATGACCCAAATCACAGATTGGTATGTGATCTATATAGGAAAATTTTGACACATTTTATGATAGTTTACTTCGAGTTCTATATTTAAATATCCTTGTCTCTACAGAAATAATCGTTTTCTTCTTTCCATTAATTGCAGTTTGGAGATATGTTAAATGAATCTCCAGTTGGTAGGGGACTTGATTCGACAAGTTTGAATTTGGATGGATTGAATCAGGTATGTTTTTTCTAATAGTTGTTCAATCTCGACTCTTTTGAATAAGTGATCAACAACATTTATAAGCTTGTATAATTGTGAACACATTGAATCCTAAGTTTAGTTCTTAGTTGTGTTTTTCACAGGTCTCTATTCCATCTATTCCATCTCCTGGTACATGGGCTAGCTTGTCTCAATTCTCATTGGGAGAGTTTGAAGTGGGTGGGAGGTCACAGGTATCATTTAATGTCTTAAAATAATTTAAATTTAATGTGTTATATAATCATTTGAATATATTTTTTAAAATTTTCAAATTTGAAATGTGTTATATAGGCTAATGTGGAGAAGAGTGTACATGAGAGTGTGTTTAGAAGAGATATTGGGATTGAGGAAGCACCCAGATTAGGAAAGGATGTGTCCATTTAGGATGATTCATAAATGTACGTTCTTGACTTTTATCAAATTTTTGTTTTCTCAAATTTATAGTTTAGCCTTTCCTCAATTATTTTGAATTATATAGAACCCCTAGATAAGTTTTTCGTTGTCTTAAATGGTGTACACTCAAACTTATTTAAGGTTATATGTTAAGGTCCTAACCCGCACATAGGTAGATTAATGTATTCGGATGTAATAAAGGTCAATATTAATAAGACCTTTCAATAAAGTAGAATAAGGCGGATGTAAGAAGACCTAATA
>JZKD02S2014381.1:1299765-1316186 GCA_000966675.3 Picea glauca
ATAAATTGCATGTTAAATAATGTGGGAGGAAGAGAGAGGTAGAAAAAGAGGGGAGGTAGAGAGAGGTAGCCAAAGGATGGAGGAAAAGAGTGAGTGTGTTAAAGTGTGGGAGGGAGAGAGAGAGGAAGAAATATAGGGGGAATAGAAAATGTGTGTGTGAGAGTCTGGGAGGGAGACAAAGGAGGACATAGACGGGGGATAGAAATTTTGCATGTGAGAGTGTTGGAGGGAGAGAGAGGAAGGAAAAGAGGGGAGGTATAGAGTGAGTGTGTTAGTGTGTGGGAGGGAGTGAGAAAAGGAAATATAGGGGGGGTAGAAATTGTGTATGGGAGGGAGAGAGAGAAAGGCATAGTAAGGAAATAGAGAGTGTGTGAAAGTGTGAGAGGGAGAGAGAGGAAAATAAAAACGGGAGTAGAGACAGAGGTAAATGTAGGAGAGATGGGTATATGTAGGAGAGATAGAGAAGAGATAGTGGCATGAGGGGAGAGAGAGAGAGTTCATGAGAATGTGAGAGGGGGAGATAACACGACAAAGAGGATGGGTAGAGATAGAGAGGGAGGATGGGGGGAGAGAGAAAGAAAAAGAGGAGGGGTAGAGACAAAGTGTGAGAGGGATGAGAGGGAGAAAGATATGGGGGTTAGAGAGAGGGATAGTTAGAGGAAGGTAAGTAGAGAGAGAAAGATTGGCACATAGAGTGAGACTGAGACTAACAACAATGAGAGAGAGAAAGGGTGGAATATAGGTGGAAGAGACAGGGAGTAAGGGACCAAGGGGTAGACCATGATAAAGAGAGAGAGAGATAGGGGGGGATATAGAGTGTCTGGGTATGAGAGTCTGAGGCATGTCAAGGTAATGTCTATCTATAGGTCTTTCCATGCCTTGTGATGTATAAATCTTTCCATGTCTAGGTATTACCATGTGTATAAGTGTGAGGGAGAGATAGGTAGTTTAGGGGGGTACAGAGGGAGAGTGAGAGTGATATAGAGAGGTGGGGGGGCGTAGATGTAGGAGAGGGAGGAAAAATATAGAGAAGGAAGGAAATGATTTTTAGGAGCATGCACACATTACTGGAGCACGTGATTTCTTGTTTGAATTCAAATTTTTTGTGTGGTATTAACAAGGTGTATGCTGACTTGGTTGGATAAGACTTAGGTTCAGGATGACAAACCTAGTGGTTCGGTCTGCAAATTCATAAAAGCCTCCATTTTTGTGAATACCACTCTATACATTTGTCTTTGACGATATTTTTCTATAGGCTAAACAATTTAGTTGTTGACAAAATTATAGACATAGATCAAGTCGGCTATGCATATTTAAAATATGTAATTTTTTTTTAAATTATTATTGTTTACTATTTTTAATCTATTTTTGTCTTCACATGTATCAAAATCCTAGAATACATACCTCTCTAATTTTTGCTATAAATTTTTCAAGGCTTAACCATTTCTCAAATGAGTTATATGTGGAACAATATGAGACAGATACCTAGGATCTAAAAAAAAGTTATTTGATCATTTTAAGACCCTTTCAGCCTACACGATCAAAAGACATTGTAATTTCAGGAATAGGTTGACTTTTATAAGTTAAAATAAAATATAAAATTAATATTAAAATTTCTAAAAAAATACACATAACAATAAAACGGGTTCTCTACTAGTGTACACATTTTTGGAACAAAATTCCATTGTTAAGACACTCAACACCTGGATGAATGAAAAAATATACCTTACATTTTATTGGAAAATAAGATAACACTTTTAGGAAAAATCAAATTTGATCCAGTTATTCACAATGTCTATGAATAAAAGTTGTATATTCGGAAATATAATTCAATTTTCAATGTTTCATCTTCTTACACCATATTCAAATTCATTGTAAAAGTACCTTGAATAATCCCTCCAAGTTAGCGTTTTGTTGTTTCTCCAGGTTTTCATTTCCACTAATGCATCATGAGAGACCACCATTATCTTGAACTCACCCTATAATTAATCGTAATTTCGTTATTGGAATTGATTCATTAATTTCAATTTTTATAGAAATCCTTATCTAAATTATGTAGTGATATCAATTAATTAATGTTGCAATTTCATTTATGTTGTAGTCCAGCTAAGGCTTGTGAACATGAAGCTCATGCTTGATTTTTTAATGATCTAGTTGGTGATTCTTTGGAAAAGGATTATCCATAATTGTAGATTGATGAAATTGATGATTGCCATAATTTACTAATTAACAACTGCCCATGATTATTACTTTGATCACATGTATTAGTTCTTTTGATTATATTTCTTTTGTTTCAATTTAACGATTTTCAATCTGACTAACAAAGTGGAACCAACAGAGTACTGTTTGTTATAAAAATATATATCCAACCTACAATTAGACCTTACAAAGTCCATTATTAGATGAGAAATTATATTGAATTTATTTCATATCCTATTGGAATATCTCTAATATTTTTTCTACATATATTTTTCATGGTGCTTTATAAGTCTACAAACTCGAATTGATAATTAATGTACAAAAAATTAATGTTATATTATTCTCCCAACATTTTGGTGTCATTGTAGGGGATATGATGAAGGAGATAATCTCAAGAGAGTGTGCAATTGTTTTCTTTTATTTTCAGGACCAAATTTTTTTGACTCGGAAGGTGGAAGGAATAAGACCAGAGGTAACAATCCTACATAGAATACTCTAGTGAGTCTTTGTGGGCCCTTGTCATGTTGGAAATTTTAGTAGTTTTAATTTCTAGAATGATAAAAACTGCATGAATAAGCCTAAGGGAACTATAGGTAAAAATACTCAAAATAAAACCAACCTTCTTCCCCAATATAGTGGTTCTACAAGTACCACCCATTCTACTAACCCCTTGGAAGGGAAGGCTAAAGGGTGCTTATTCCTATTGTAGAAGGTAATATTGAAATCGAATCCCAAACCAATCTGATTCAAGACCCATAAATAGTGGAAATAACCTCCAATGCATCTATAGCACAAGAACTACCTCCTTGGTGGCTCAAGATGGAAGAAGAAGAAGTAATAAAAAAATGACGAGGACATAATCACCTTTGAATTTCCTATCATATATCTCGGTGGAAAAATTCAATTGAATAACATCCCCCCATCTTCTCGACCAAACTTTCATGGTCTGGACAGTGAAGACTTTGATGCATTCTTATTTGATTTTGATGTACTTTGTAGGAACTATGATTACTCTACTACTTCCCAAAAATTAAAATTGTTTCCTTCCACCCTAAAAGGTGCAATGCCCTAATGATTTATGGGCCTCCGTGGGTATAATATCCAAACTTGGGATGAGATGGAGAAAGTATTTATGAAGAAATACCAAGACTACTCCAAGGGCAGAGAACTCCGAGAAAAAATATTCAATATGACAAAAAAATAAGACAGAAGTTTGGAGGACTACATAGAGAGATTCCAATATAACCTTCAATGATAAAAACAAATCCATATGACTAAAGAAACAATAAGAATTATTCAACTAATAGGAATAATGGATGGATGCTTGGAATTTATCAATATAATCAGATCGGGTGATGCTTCTCATATACCACATGATGAGGTCTGTCATTTATTCAAACAATATTCAAGAGGAACTCCAAGACTGGTAGAAGCTCTAGATATGTTTCTTCTAGGTTCACAAAATTTGTTTCAGGAGCAGGGCTCAGAAAGGCTAAAATTGGTAACTTGTTTGAAAATTTTAAAATTGTTATTCTCATCTATTTGAGTTCATAATTGGATGTTTTGAAGGTTGATAAGAAGGAATCATTGGAAAGAGATATATCCATATTTTTCCCTAAGTGTCGAGAGAAACACGCATTAACCACCTCAGCCCAATCCACACCAGAATTCGAAACAAGGATGACATGGCCCATCTTATGATGGAATGACTAGTTTTCCCTATCCCGCACCACCACCATATACTTACCCCTCATAGGATCCTCAACAATAAATTAATCATCCACAACAAATTTCATTACTACCTCCCCAAAACCCTTCACATCCAACCCAAAGCCCTTCCCATTCTAGGCCATGTATGGAACTAATGTAAAAGTTTTCCCCACATATGCTATCACACTTGTATCATTGCAGGAAATTCACCTAAGGTATGGGAAAGTTCTTAACCCATAAGCCTTAGTGATTATTCAAGAAAACTAACTTGGAGAAGAGACTCCTACCCAATCTGAAAATTTTCAAACTCCATCACCATTACCATCCCAATATCATAAACAAAATAAATTTTACACTTCCCCGCATGCTAGTTCTCAAAAGAAATAATTATTATAGTCTGATCATCCTCCTTTTCTAGAGAGGATAGCACTAGAAAAATCAATTATACCATTTGAGTTCAACTTGATTCCATAACTAAAGAATATTTGTATTAAGATACCCTTTATACAAACAATAAAGGACATATCCATTTACACTAAAATATTTGGAGACTTTTGCATTAAGAAGCCACGTAGATGAAAAAAGAATCCCCCAACCATCCAAGTCCTAGGGAAATTGTTAAGCTTTGAGTCCACTAAAGTCATTGCAAAACAATATGTGGACCCCAAGAATACTATAATAACAATATTTATCAATATGAATCCCATTACAAACACCCTAATATACTTGTTTTCAATCGTAAATGCAATGAAATTATAAACGTTAAATCATTTGATACATCATAATATCCTCCCCAAAACTACTGTGTTTGAACTGGTTGATTGATCTAAACTTAAGCCAGAGGGAATTTTAGAAGATGTGATTGTCTCACTGGACTCATGGGAGTACCTAGTATATTTCTATGTCATACAACCCAAAACCAATTTTGGTGGGAACCCTTTTATCCTTGGGAGACTTTGATTGGTCATAGTTTGTCCTTTCATTGGTGGCAGGTCCAGGAATATGACAATTACACATGGCACTAAGACCAAAAACATTATTCTATACCCCTATACTAGACCAACAATTCAACTTGAATTCACAAGATGGCTTGATGAAGACAAGAATGAGGATGGTGTTCAACCTATTATTACTATTGCACAAGCCATGAGCCTTAAGGAAAATACTGATGATATTCTGATTAATCATTGCATCACCAATCTAGATTTCATGTAGTATTTTGTGGGGCAATCATCATTTCACATTTAAAGTTCTATTGATTATCTAATTGAAAAAAAAGTTCAAGAGAAATGCACCTAAGAGGAACTATCCTCTGACTCTCCATCACTATTTCCTAGGCACTCAGTTTTTGAATATAATAATAAGACTCTTGAAATATTTTCTGAAAAAACATTAAATATATATTCTTCTTTAGACAATAAAGAGGAAGGTAAATTAGTCTAGGTTTTATTAAACTTTTTAGATACCTTTCCATGGGAATACATTGATGTGAAAGGTATTTACCAATACACATGCATCCACCACATATATATTCATAAAGATTCCACCCTTGTCAGAAAAACATAGAGAAGAATGAATCCAACCTTGAGGGAGATAATGAAAGTCAAATTACAAAAAAAATTGAACATCGGTTTCATTTATCCCAACTTGGAAAGTCAGTGGGTGTATCCATTAGTGATTGTTCCTAAAAAGAACACAAAATGGAGAGTATGCATAGACTATAGGGAATTAAATATGGCCACCCTAAAAGATAATTTTCCTCTATATTTTATTGACTAGGTTTTGGATACACTCGATGGAAATTAACAATTTTGTTTCATGGATGGTTTCAAAAAATATAACCAAATCCACATTTCTCCAGAAGACCAGGATAAGAGAACGTTTACATGTCCATAGGGGACATACCCATACAATTATTTCCCTTTGTTTTATGCAATTCACCAACCACATTTTAGCGAGTGACACTCGACATTTTTCTAATTTATTACATGATTGTATGGAAATATAAAAGGATGACTTTTCTATGAAGCTTTGACTAACCTTCTGTAATGAACCTCCTCGTTACGACGACAACCTCTTATAACAAGTGCAATTTTTATTTTTTTTTGTGTGTGCGTGTGTACAAGGATAATAAATACATTCGACTTAGAGTCGCCTTCCAATGCGAACATGGCTCATGCAACTGCAACAACAACATAATGATCTAAGACGCACATCAATCATCTGCAAGCAATGAACTACAATCAATCAACAATAAATAAGATTGACTACCCGCTCGTCCTACCCTGCAATGGTTTGGACCTCCAAGACATATAAGCAACACTCAAGCCTAGGTTCCCATCGATTTTAACCATTTAAGGTCTCAAGACTGGCGACTGTTCTGAGGAACATGGAGGTGTCTACATCCCACCCGACTCAATAGACCAAGCCTACTAAGCTAAGGATGATCACCCTATAAACTCAACAATAAAATACACAGTTAGCTAGAACCCTTACTGTAAGCAACCAAGCTCATCAAATTTTACATAACCGAGTGTAACCCTTGAATTATAATGAACATCGACCCCCTCAACGGGTAGCACAAGCTAGAAGGACTTCACCAACATCCCAGAACAATAATGCTTAAGAAAGAAGTCGAAAGGCGAAGAGGTGAACATAAACTTAAAACATTTTCTTTTTACCCAATCTTCTATTAAAAAAATACCTCCTAAGGTTTTAAGCAATCACCACTAGAATTTATATTAAAACAAAAGCCACATTTATATTGAAACAATACCCAAATTGTATTAATCAATATCCAATTTTTATTAGAACGATATTCAAACTGTATTAAAACAATACTCATCTTATATTAAACCAAAAACTCAATTTATATTAGAATAGTAACCACTAAAACAATACCCACTAAATGATATTAAATCAAATTCTTTTGCCCAATTATAAGATAGATTTATTGGATTTATTAGATTCCCAATTAATTTACTAACCATTTGTTGATCTATTAGGAATTATGTATCTAAAATTTTTCTATCATAGATCTTTACAACAGTTATCAATTGACTAGAAGGGAGAAATGAATCATGAAAAATTTCAAGGAGATGAGGAAGCAAGGATTAAAACGAGGAAGTAGAACCACAACAGCCTAACATCAAAATCTCAATTACTAACATCATAATAACTTCTCGTTCTCAGCTTCACGGTCATTACATTTTAGATGTTATCCAAACAATAGAATCCCTTTTTAAATTCAACCAATAATAACTTAAGCATGGAAATTCATATTAATTAAAGGAGGAAGGTAAGTGTTGTTGAACCATGCAAATCTTGACGAGAATTATGAAACCACCTTACTTTTTCCCACAAGATAAATTTGATTCCACAACCTAGGTGCAGGATCATATTAACAGTCGACTGTTATCCAAGTAAAACAAAAACATCTAAATCATCAATAAGGAACTAAGGCTAAGTCATGATTCTTGATTTATTATTTAACCAAAACCTAAAACTTGATTTTTAGAACTAAAAACAACAGCACTGATATTTACTAACAAGAATTACCTTTAAGTGCTAAACGCCAAAAGGCAACTTCAGTGCATTCCAGGAACTCGATCGACAATCTCAAGAAGATTTAGTCAATGAGGGCATACAGACAAAAGCGCAACCTTAAGGGTTTGCAAATTACACTAAGCAGTTAAATTCTAAAAGATAACAAAAATCCCCTCCCCCCCCCCATTTTTTTTTACGAAGCTTGGGTAACTTCCGTTTGGGGTAACTTTTGTTTTGGTAACTTTTGGTTTTAAGAAGCGGGTAATGGGACAACCACCAAAAACTTTAAAATTGCAGCTAGATGGCTCACCCACCAGCGATAGTTATTTACCTCAGATATACAACAATAAATAAAATGAAATGGCCGGCTACGGTAATGTAGCTATTGATTAGAGTAAGTGGTTGTGTCAAGGGAGAGCCATTCTAGGCAGAATTGAAGCCATTAAGGGGTTAAGGGAAATCACATTAACTCTAACCAGCACCCTTGAATGTTATTTATCAATGCTAACCAGTCAGTAGAAGTCATTGCCATAGTTACCTAAACTGTCAGAAAAACTCGCCACTTAAAACAGAAGTGCCAGTTGGCGTCCTGGTAAATTTGAATTAATGCATTGGACCAAACATTCATTAAATGCATGAGGTGGCTATTGTAGGACGAGGAGTGGTCATTCAATAAGTGAAATAAGTTTCCACTCTGGAAAAAAAAATAGAAGACCCCCAAAAGGTTATAATGATTCTTCTTTAACAACAAAAACGAGTTGAAGAAACCATGGGGTAACAGGGTGAATTGTATTATGGCTATGTGAACAACACTCTTTTGTTGTGGTGTAGACTGAATGAACAGTGTTAACGCTAAGTGAACAACATTATTGCTATGTATGTGTTTAAGAGACAAAATCGAACGACAAGTCTGGAACCACTGTGTAAACATTTAATAGACCATCCAGAAAATAAAGATGAATCATTGTGCATCAAATTATGAGACAGTCCAGAAATAGATATCGAGTCGTTATGCATAAAATTAAAAACTAACACTAGCTACCTTTACAGGGCCGTATCGCTGGATATTATTACAAATCGCTACAAGGCTAAATTATCGCTAGATACAACACTACATCAAAGGTATGTTAACCGGAAAATAAATAACTGAGAATAAGTTTGTTGCGTGAGTTCCTTATTCATACCGAATCAAGCAAATAATTTGTAGACCCTTTGGTATGGATGGAATAGGTACTGGTACAGTTTACTTTAACAAGGTACTAAGATTCAGTCACAAACAATCAAGGTAGATTCGTCAAGGTTTAGGTGCTAAACACCAGCTAAAAGTGTATAAAAAATAAACCAAGGGGCAAAGTTGAAAATTGGGGATGGAGACGCAATGATAGATACACAGAAATTCGAATTCCAGAAACAATTTGACAGTAACTAATTACAAAAACAAAAATGCCAGGAAGGGGTTTTCTTGGGTATCAAATTTACAAAAAGTGTGTGTAGACAAGTTTTTCAGCATGACTGTACACAGTGAGTTTGTCGTTCAAGGGATGGAGACGAAATCGTAAATACAAGGATAGAGGTTACTCAAATTTTATACAATAAAATTTTGTAGCAATGCTAAATACACAAAAATTTGTCGGAATAAGTAAATAAAGAAAAACCATTCAGTCCAGCAAAAACCGACATCGATTGAAGTAAAATATTCTTCCATCTAGATTACCAATACACATGCATATCTAATCATAAATCCTAATGCATTCTACTCTACAAATCAAAGAGTGTATCGTTGCCTGATCTCCCATTTCGAATGACGTCTTCACGCTCTGTGCCGCTCCTACTCGCCAACCATCGAGACCTCAATGGTACCTCCCAGCCAACGCTAGGGGACTCTGCTTCCCCCTTAGCCCCCCGAGCCACAAAGGGGCCACACACTATACAGATGGTATGTCTAGCTCCCAACTCGTCTCGCAAGGCCGAGCTATCACTCCTCTCCGAGATGGGAAATCCCAACTCCCACAAGTAAATCAATCAAGTCACTAATCCGGTAGCGTAATGTTACGCTAACAGTCGATCCCTTCTTCCTTCTCCTCCCTCTCTTTTATAGAGTTTTAGAACTTCCATTCTTCCCCTAAATCTCATTTAATTTAAGTTTTAATAAAAATCTTCTAAAAATTCTCCTTCGTGCAAGTGTCATCCATCCCCCACTTTCCTCCAATATTTATTTTCTTTAATTTATTAATTGTCTTATTTCCCTCACCCACCTAGATTTTCTCCTAAAATTACTCCTAGGTGTCCCTAGATTCCCTTACAAGTTTTAAAGGCTTTCCTTATTATGAAGTTGCTAATTTAGTTCAATAGAATGTTCTTAAATGCAAATTCTTTATTAAGTTGACCTCCTGCTTTTTACCATAAGTTCCCCTCTTTCCCCTTTTTGTTACCTCCATTCCCTAGTTTCCTAAATTTTATAATTTCCCTCTTTCCCCTTTTTATTAGAGCTAAAAACGACAGTTGTGCAATTTAACCTCTTTTCCTATTATTATTAATTTAATATATTTTTACACTTTCACAAGTTAAATAATTAATTTCTTCTTTACCCTTTTTATCCACAGATTTTATTTAAGTTCTTACTCTCTTCATTTTACCCAAAAATTTATGTAGACCACAATTATTACTTAAGTGGTTTTTATTTTAAACTTTATTATTTTATTTTTTTAGAGATATTTTCTCAAGGGTGACAAAATTTTACCCTTAGCGAAGTTTTAGACATAGAACTTAGATTTTGGACTGGGCGACATTTAATTAGGGGAGTTGTTCTTAAAATTTCTTAATGTGTTAATTGTCTTAGGGCCATCTAGGTTTGTTCCTTTATCATCATCAACGTGACGTGCCCTTCAGGATGCACTATGTGCTCCAAGGGTGCCACTCGCCTCTTTTGGTTTTTTTTTGCAGGGCGTGCCCTTCAGGACACACTACGTGCTCCAAGGGTGCCACTCACTTCTTGACCGATTGGTAGACATCAATAACCCCTGGAGTCAACACTCCGCCAGGTGAACTTGTGGGAGACTAAGGGATTCTAAGGAATAAGGCCCCACCTTATTGCGCGCTTCTTAGAACCATTACAAGTGACCATCGCAGTCTGCCCTTGCGGCATCGTGGGTCCTCTTGAACTAGGTAATCATTAACCTACAGTTCGAGCCACAGCAGGAGTGCTAGTAGGCTGTGGTAGGGTTGCTATCCACACCTCTCCGTCAACCTCTTTGGTAGTCGTGCATGTCCCCTTTACTCCATGTGTGAGTCAGGTCGGTAAGCTATCGTCAACTTGCATCATCAATAATCGTATTAGAACATGTCCACATCAGATCATCTAATCAAATGTACTAATATCATAGTAAATCTATCAAACCCCAATAGCACCTCCCTGACTCGATCCGGAGTCCAAGGGGTTCCATCGATACCTATGCATCCTCCAGGTCCAAACCCTCCACACTCAGTAAAATCGAGTTAATAGCACCTGTCTATGTCAATGTAGTAAAACATGTCATCCACCCATGATGTAGCATAATCAAAGACAATGTTTTGATATCATAATAATTCGGATCATATGCGAGCAAGTGTCCTCAAAGAATAAGTTCCCTCAGTGCACCAAAGCAGGATGTTACACCTTGAAAATTTTCTAAGAAGACATAGAGAGACAAATCTTGCATTAAGAAACAAGAAATATTTTATGATAATGATTGGAGGAATCATATTAGGTCACCGCGTGTTAGATATAGAAAAAAAGGTAGACCTAGCTAAAATAGAAGTAATTGTCAAGATGCTACCTCCAACTAATCAAAAGGGAGTTTGAAGCTTCCTAGTTCATGCAGGATACTATCGATGGTTTGTAGAAAATTTTACGAAGATAGACTTCCCCTTATTCAAATTGCTTACAAATGATGTTGAGTTCTATAAGGACAATGAATTTGAATGTGCCTTTGATATGCTCAAGGAAAATCTCTCTTCATCCCTAGCATTGGGAGGACCAAAACAAAACCTTCCATTCTATATCTCAACTGATGCATCATATTTGGCCATAGGAGTTGTACTAGGTAAAAAGGGAAATCTATTAACTTATGTTATTTATGTTGATATTATGATAGTTTCAGGAGGTATTTACCTCCACGTGTAAACCTGACGAGAATAGAATATTCTAGGAAGAAAGAAGAAACCCTAATTAATTGGCTAATAACCTTAGAAGACAACTTGGGTCAAGAGAATGATTTGTATTAGGTTATTATCCTCCAAGAGAAGAAGTCGACTAAAGGAAATGTTATATACTAAAGAATTAGCACCCATAATGAGAAGTCGGCCCAGGCAGTCTGCCAAAAATAGTATAAATATAAGAGGCCAGTCTTCATTCTAGCCAGTATTCTCAAAACTACAAAAGCAACACTTGTGTGCACTACAGTTGGCCAATTTGTGATCAAGTTTGGAGGAGAGCTGCTATTGCAGCTAGTAGATTTCGGTTTTGGCTTGGAATCTCTCTTGGTCATGTTTCAGACTCTCCGATAAGATCTTGTTTCTCTTGCTTGGTGTGCTATCCTTGGAGAAAGGTGTTCCACCTTTGTTTGGCTATCCAACCTAGGGTTTTCTTCCAGAATGAATCTCTGACAAGGTTAGGGTGCTCAGGGGTGGCTTTAGCCTATGGTTGGGTGACAATATTGAAATATTTTCTATGGTTAAATGAGCACATCCATTACTTTCTAAAAATTTATTTCATAAGAAAGAATTTATCTCCAACTGAATTGAATTACACCATGAAAGAGAAAGAGTTCCTTGCAGTAGTTCATGCAATTAATAAATTTAGGAATTACATCACATGTAGGAAGTATTTATTCCTACTAACCACTCTTCCATTAGGTACTGATGAAAAAATATTTTATGAATGGTAGAATCCTTAGATGGATGTTGCTGCTATAGGAATTTGACATCACCATGGTGGATCTGTTAGGTAAGGAAAATCAGGTAGCAGACTTCCTCTCTAGGCTTGATAATAAATGTGAAAATATTCTCATTGATGACAAATTTGTAGATGAGAATATGTTTTCTATATCTAATAATTCATCATGGTTCGTAGACATATTGAATTATTAGAAGTTCTCAGAATATCCACAATAGACATATTTGTATTGTCAACATCTCATATCGTAAGCCATATCCATCATGAGGACAAGGACTGGCTGTCATGATGATGAATATCGCTTAAGATATGAAACAATGAAAATACAAATCTGTCTACTATGCATCTTATGATAAATTCTAATAACCATTCTCACCATATAAACCTATAAACCATAATAGCCAATTATCTTACTACAGGAAAATTGTCACCTCACATCTCTCCCAAGGAAAGGAGAAGGATTGTTAAAATGAGTGCTCCATACTCCTAGACTAAATGAGATCTCTTTTAAATTGTTCCTCACATGATTATTTCCATATGTGTTAGGGAGGATGAGATGTTCGACGTCCTCAAAGAATCCAACAATGAACCTAGCAGGGGGAACTTTGTAGATAGAAGGATAGCCTACAAGATCCTCCATTTTAGCTAATTTTGTCCTACTATCTTTCAATATGTCAAGAAGTATGTCTGGGGATGTGACAGTTTCCAAAGGATGGGTTGTCCAGTTCAAGTAGAAGTAATGTTTGTTCATTCGCAAGTCCTTATAGGACCCTTTGAAGAAACATCACTTTACATCTATGTTGGTAAAGGATATTACTCAAAAGTATCTCATCAAACACATGAAATATTTCCCATATAACCCATAGAAAAATGGGTAGGTAGAGTCAAAAATAGGGTTTTGGAAGGAATTTTGACAAAGACAATCCAACTACATAAGAATGATTGGGAAGATACACTTCCCGAAGCCTTATGGGATTACACAAAAACATGGAGGAGTACTATTGGTTTTCCCCATATGAGTTAGTGTATGTAAATAGGTCCTTCTTCCCATAGAATTTCAAATCAAAAAAATTCAAATGGCAACATAATTAGGGATGCAATTGACCAAGGCACAAAATGAATAATTGTTTAACTCAATGAGTTGGACAAAATTTCTCATGAAGATTTCCAACCTATCAATCTCATCCAATAACAGAGGGAAAGATTCATGAAATCGTAATGAAATGAATTGTCACAAAATTTTGTTGTCTGAATTGGTTTGTTTGATGCTAAACTTGTAATATCTTGATTATGTTTCGTGGATTGCAAAAGATTCAAAGTTCAGGAGTTGTTAGTATTTAATTTGAATCTCATTGTATAAATATTAGAGGAAATTATGCCTGAAGAACAATTTGACAGGTTGATAACATGTGCAGGTCAAACTTTGTGCAATATTTCTATGTACTTTGTTAATTTTGGAATATAAAGAATGGTTCATGTGCATTTCTTTGTTGCATTCCTAATCTTGCAAGTGTTAGAAGCCATACTTCTGAGAGAGAAATGGACCCCCTTCATCTCAAAAGTAGCCCCCGTATTTATTTATTTTATCTATTTGTTACATTAGAATTAATTATAATTTTGTTATTGGCATTAATTCATTAAGTTTACATTAGAATTAATTCTAATTTCGTTATTGGCATTAATTCATTAAGTTAGATTCCTATAAACAATCTAATCAAAATTATGTAGCAAGATCAATTAATTAATGTTTCAATTCCATTTATGTTATAGTTCAACAAATGCTTGTGAACAACAATCTCATGCTTGATTGTTTGATGGTCTAGTTCATGATTCTTTGGAAAAAAAAAATCTAGAGCTACAAATCGATGCAATTATGATTTCCATACTTCACTAATCAAAAATTGCCCATGATTATTATCTTGATCACATGTACTACTGCTTTTGATTGTGTCACTTCTGGTTGTCAATACGACTAACAAAGTGGATACAACATAATATTGTTGGGTATAAAAATTAATATATCCAACTGAAAATTCGACCTTAGAATGTCCACTCTCAGATGAACAATTAGATTTAATTTATTTCATATCCTATTGAAATGATGTCTCTAATATTTTTTCTACATATATTTTGCATGGTGCTTGATAAGTCTTAGTTAATTAGATTGTGGTTATGATTTTCATATCTTAATAACTTTGAAGATATGAAAAGATTATATTATTTGTATTTTATTTTTTTTCATTTTCAAATAAAATACAACTATTTATAACATAATGTATTTATTATTATTTTCATTTATATTTTTAATATTTTATTCATTTTATATTTATTAAAAATTTAAATGATGTTTTTTTTATTAAAATTACAATTTTGAATATTTAAATAGATTAAAAACCTAAACTACTTCAACATGGTTTAGAACCATTAGAACCATTCTATTAAGCCACACCATTCAACATGGTTTATAACCATTCGATTAAGCCACACCATTCAATTATTTATTTAAATTACAATTTTGAACATTTAAATAGATTAAAAACCTAAACTAATTCAACATGGTTTATTCTATTAAGTGACACCATGAAATGTTTTTCAACTTATACTTTAGCAAATATGTTGTCATATTGTAATAGTTAAACGTTATGATGGTTAAAAGATATACCATAGAGTAACCGTTCATTGGTGTGATCATGACATCTCCCGGTAATGGATGTAGGGGTATATGAATAACAAACTCAGATTGAATCTCAATTGTGCACATATTTATCTTTAAAATATCAATATTGTTTTGTTATTATAGATATTATTTAATAATTTTATATATATATTATTTTAAAATATTTTATTATTAAAAAAATATTTAGTTATAAGAAAGTAATGTAGGCTATTATTTGTTTTATGAATAAGATTATATCTAGATATTATTTGAAATAACATGACTTCTTTATTATAATTTTAATTATGATAATATAGGATATTTGATTTCGTGTGAATGTTATTTGGGTTAAGATCATCGTGTGAATCTATTCAGACCTAGATAGTATAAAATAAAAGTATACGAATGGAATGGTGTACATTATGTAATGACTCGGTTACTCTATCTTAAGTAAGAGTTATGACCTATATTATGTATATTACATAGATTAAGTCTTTGAGGGAAATACATATAGTGGAACTTATTCTTTGCTTTTTGAGGGGAATAACAGTTATGACCTATATTATGTATATTACATAGATTAAGTTTTTGAGGGAAATACATATAGTGAAACTTGCTTTTTGAGGGGAATAACAATTATGACCTATATTATGTATATTACATAGATTAAGTCTATATTATGTATATTACATAGATTAAGTTTTTGAGGGAAATACATATAGTGAAACTTATTCTCTGCTTTTTGAGGGGAATAAATTAAGGGTTTCTACTATTTCTATGATTTATATAACAATGTTATTAATGTTTATTTTATATTTTAGAATGATGAAATATTTTTTATTTTTTATTTTTAGATTTTTATATTATTCTTCTCAATAATTATATATGAAATTAGGATTAGATGTTATTAAAAAATATATGATGTTATATTAAATATATTATTTTTCTTATAAATGTTAATTATTTTTCTTATAATAAATTAAAGATTGATTTTTTTATAATATCATAAAAGTGTTAAAAATACAAAACTTAATACATTTAATAAAAATGAAAATCTAGCTCCTTATAAATTACAAAAAATTATATCAAATAACATAATTTTTAGTTAAATAACAATAACAAATCAACTTATAACAATTAATTTATAACAAATTTTACCACCTTAAAAAATAATATTCATTTCTACCCTATAATTACTTTTCAATCCATTCAAACATATCCCCGCACTAAATTACTAAATGAATGATGTCACTTTTCAATCATTACAACATGTCCATACAGTACAAGGTGGATCCCATAAAGCTGTAGAGAATTATGTACACATGGATTACATGTTTCAATTTTTGAAATGATTGGTTCAATGGGACAATAATGACA
>JZKD02S2014381.1:1316419-1328988 GCA_000966675.3 Picea glauca
TCCCTTGAACAGATTTAAGCAACCTCATTAAATATCGCTCCATCTCTCCCGCCTCCAGAATTTTAGAATACCCGGCAATTACAGTATTTGAAGGAAGTCCGTGAAGTTTAATGTAACGCTTCATTTCTCTTCTCAATTCTGTTTGGGGGATGGCGCTTTTAATGTCAAACCACTTTCGAGTAAAGGGATTTCGAGCATGCTGTTCAGTTTCCCAAATGTTCTGTAGAGTGTTTCTATTGTAGAGAAGCTGAGTGGGATCCTGCTCCAGTGGTAATCGCACTGGATCATAAGCCACTTCTGCGCTGATGATGTCCATATACCTTTCAGGGACCGTTTCCATCTCCATTTCGTTTTCCATGGCCTCCACTGGATTCGTAGCCATGCGTACTGGTTCAATATAAATTATAGTGGCTCACAGCTTCGAACCGGCGATTTCTCAAATAACATATAACTCCGATGGAACTACTTCCTTATAGTGGCTCACAGCTTCGAACCGGCGATTTCTGAAATAACATATCCCTCCAATGGAACAACTTCCGTTTCTACAAGTTTTGGTTAGTGAAGAATACAATTATAATCAACCACTTAACTCTTTTGATCCGTCCCTCCTTTCTGCATGGACTATAAGGCAGTTGACTACATATTAATCCAGTTGATGAACATAATTTTTTGTGGTTTTCCCTAATTATACTGTTAAATTTTGTGTTTTTTTAAATATTTAGAAGGAAGATATTTTAAATGTTTTTTTGAGTTTCCCTTTGGAATGGTGTTCGACCTTTCAACCATATTACTGCTTCCATTATTCAAAAATCGTCTTGCTTGTTCCTACCATATTGCTTGTTCCTTACCATATTGCTGCTTCCATTATTCAAAAATCGTCTAGTTTGTTCCTTATCATGTAGACAACAATTTTATTCAAACTCTTATCATGTTGACAACAGTTTTATTCAAACTCTATAACCCAGGGCTATTTAAACTTCGGTTGTGAACCGAATTTCTCTGTTGCTACCATCGGCATTGCTATCCTGTCATGATTTCCATACCTTCTATTCAAGTACTAATAACTAAATCTGGGCGGTTGAGTAAATGTGATGGGAAGTTTCGGAGGAGTATGTACAGTTTGAATTTTTGTTTCTGTTTTTCGAAGGAGTATGTGGAGTTTTAATTTTTTAAATTGCAAATGTGGATTGAGGATGGTGGTTTATTTATTGGCTGCCATGGTGGATTGAGGATGAGCATCTGCGTACAATTCATATGTACGATAAATTTATTTCTTTCCATCACGAAAATTCTATGAATCAAATAAGTCGATCATCATTGTTCTTTGTTAATCGAAATATTAAGTGAATATATACAATGAATGGAAGGTTTGATGGTTTCTGTGACGACAGGATTGTCCTGATCCACTAGCATAGAAGGACAGTGGAACCGAGGCTCTATCCCATCGCTGATACCCTGAAGACCAATGTTGCATGGCAACTCGGTTTTTTAATTGGCAGGGACTAAGCTGCAAGGCAGGATGAGTCGGCCATATCTATATTTATCTTATAAACCATATTAACTAAAAACCCACTCGAATGAGGACCATTTATACTAACGCTAAGATATTAAGTTAACATATTAACCTAGCGTTAGTGTAGTCCCATGCCACCAAACGCTAACATATTAACCTAGCGTTAGTGTAGTCCCATGCCACCAAAGACTAGCATTTATAAAACGTTGAAATTTGTGGCATTTGTGAGGAATCCCATGCCACCAAAGACTCTCCTTCCTTAGCACAAATGAAGGAAAAATATGGAGCTCAGCTTCATTGTATGCGATGGCACCACAAAAACCATGGAAAATATCTTCGCGTATGGCTCAAAACTCTACATCTCAGCTTTACATCTCAGCTTCCCTATACTCATTATTAGGTGTCAAATGTTCCTATGCCATGGAAGCATTGTGTACCTCAGCCCAATCCACACCAAAATTGGTAGAAAGGATGGTGGGGCCCATCTTATGATGGGCCAATTGATTTTCCCTATCATACACCACCATCATATACTTACCCTTCACAAGCCCCTCAACAACAAAATAATCAGCGATAACAAATTTCATTACTACCTCCCCAAAACCCTTCATGTCCAACCCAAATCCTTTCCCAACTTATCCCAAATCCTAATAATAATATAATAACCTAGTGCATGCCATGTATGGAACTAATATATAAACCTTTCCCACATATTCTTTCACACATGTATCATTATAGGAAATTCACGTGAGTTCTACAAAAGATCTTAACTCAAAACCCATGGTGATTATCCAAGAAATTGAAGGAGAAGAGACTCCTACCCAATAAGAAAATTTTCCAACTCCATCAGCATTACCATCCCAATCTCAGAATTAGTCTTAATTTTAGGCTGCCCCAAAAACCAGTGAATGAACAATTATTATAATATGATCATCCTCCTTTTCCATAGAGGCTAGCACTAGAAAAATCAATTACACCATCTGAGTTCGATTTGATGTCAGAACTAAAGAATCTTTTTATTAAGATACCCTTGCTCCAAAAAATAAAGGACATCCCCATTTACACTAAAACATTTAGAGACTTATGCATTAAGAAGCCAAGTAGACGAAAAAAGGACCTCCCAACCATCCAAGTCGTAGGGAAATAGTCAAACCTCAATTCCACTAAAATCATTGTAGAAAAATATATGGACCCCGGGAATCATGTAGTCATGATATTTATCAATAGGCCTCCCATTAGAAACACCCTAATTGAATTGGATTCTATCATAAATGTAATGACATTAAAAACATTAAATCAGTTGAGACTTTATAATCTTCTCCCCACAACCATTGTGTTTGAACTCGCTGATCGATCTAAACTTAAGCCAGAGGGAATTTTAGAAGATGTGATTGTTTCTCTATACTCATAGGAGTACCCAACAAATTTCTATTTCATACAACCTAAAAACAATCTGGGTGGGAACCCTTAGATCCTCGAGAGACCGTGGTTGGCCATAGTTGATGCTTTCAACGATAGCAGGTCTGGGACTGTGACAATTATGCATGGAAATAAGAACAAATAAATTATTATATACCCCCATACTAGACCAACAACTGAACTTGAATGCACAAAATGGCTTGACGAAGACAACAATGATGAAGTTAATCAACCTATTCTTATGATTGCATAAGCCATGAACCTTAAGAAAAATACTCACGAAAATTTGATGAATAATTGCATAACTAATCCATATTTCCTACAATATTTTGGGTGGTAATCATCATTTCACATTCAAACTTCTATTGATTGTCCTATTGAAAAAAAAATCCAAGAGAATTTAACTAAAGAGGAATTATCCTCTGCCTTTTCGTCACTATTTTTTGTACACTCAGTTTTTGAATCTGATTATAAGATTGTTGAAATCTTTCCTGAAAAAAATTAAACATATATTCTTCTTTAGATAATAAATAAGAAGGGAAATTTTTCGAGGTTTTAATAAAATTTTGAAACACCTTTTCATGGGAATACACTGATATGAAAGGTATTCACCAATACACATGCATCCACCACATATATATTCAAAAAGATGCCACCCCTGTCATAAAACCATAGATAAGAATGAACCAAGACTTGAGGGAGATAGTGAAAGTCAAAATGCAGAAAATTTTGAACATCAATTTCATTTATCCCATATTGGATAGTCAATGGGTGTTTCCATTAGTGATTGTTCCTAAAAAGAATGGGAAATGGAGGGTATGCATAGACTATAGGGAATTGAACATGGACACCCTCAAATATCATTTCCCCCTACCTTTCATTTACCAAGTTCTAGATACACTTGTCGTAAATTAATACTTTTCTTTCATGGATGGGGTCCACATATATAACCAAATCAACATTGCTCCAGAAGACTAGGAAACGAGAGCGTTTACATGTCCATGGGGGACATAGGCCTACAAGATATTTCCCTTTGGTTTATGCAATGCACTGACCACATTTCAACAATCGATACTTGACATTTTTCTGATTTATTACATGATCATATGGAAATGTGTATGTATTACTTTACTTTGGTAGGTGATACTTTTGATAAATATTTGACTAAAATTGAAAAAGTTCTAAAAATACGTAGAGAGAAAAATCTTTCATTAAGCAATGATATATTTTTTATGATAATGACTAGAGGAATAATATTTGGTTTCCAGGTGTTAGTTGTAGAAATGAAGGTAGATCCAACTAGAATATAAGAAATTGTCAACATGATACCTCCAACTAATCAAAAGGGAGTCTGAATCTTCCTAAGTCATGTAGGATACTATCGACGATTTGTAGAAACTTTTATGAAGATAGCCTTGCCCTTATTGAAATTGCTTACAAACGATGTTGAGTTCTATTGGGACAATGAATGTCAATGTGCCTTTGATATAATCAAGGAAAATATGTCCTCAACCCCAGTGTTGAGAGGACCAAATTGGAACCTTCCATTTCATATCTCGACGGATGCATCAGATTTGGCCACAGGAGTTATACTAGGTCAAAAAAAAAATCTCTTAACTTATGTTATTTATTTCATAACCAAGAATTTAGCTCCAACTGAATTAAATTACACCGTGAATAAGAAAATTTTCCTTGTAGTACTTTATGCAATTAATAAATTCAGAAATTACATCACGTCTATGAAGTATTTATTCATATTGTCCACGATGTCATTACGTACTTGATGAAAAAACCTATCACGAATGGTAGAATCCCCAGATGGTTGTTGCTACTGTGGGAATTCAACATCATCATTGTGGATCTTCCAGGTAAGGAGAATAAGGTAGCATACATCCTCTCTAGGCTTGATAATAAACATGAGAATATTCTTCTTGATTACATTTTTCTAGATGAGAATATATTTTCTATATATATTCTAATTCACCATGATTTGTTGACATATCCAATTATTATAAGTGCTAGGAATATCCACGATAGGAATAGGTGTATTGTTAATGTTTCAGATCTTCACTACAAGGAAAAGACCCTCTAACAGAGGTTTTTTCATATGCCCCTATAAAAATAGCCCAAAAATTAGTTTATAGTGGATGATACCAGCGGAGGAGAGTGAATAGAGGTTTTAGCATATTTTTACGCCGATGTTTTTTAAGTGCTTAACACACCAGTGTATTTTATACAACAATTGAATTGGTGCTCTCAAAACTAGCACACCATAGCAAACTTCTTTCAAATAAAGAAAAATATTATAGGGTACACTACGAAAATAATGATGCATTGGGAAATAATGACGTATCCTAATAACATTCTTTGAAAAATATTTGGTGCCCAACATAACACTCGAAGCACCGATGTGTTATTATTAGAGTGCACTATTATATAGTTAAATAAAAAACACTTAACCACCAATGTAGGATTGTGTCAAAAAATATATTCCGACGCACTCCATTGTATCATGCACACTGGTGTGCACCAACACTCTAGTATGGAGCACCTATATTAGGGATAATTTCCAAATTTATGCTGTTCTCTATGTAAAATCGGCCACACCAGGGCATCTTTTATTATACCGCACTTTGTCATGCTTAAACAAAAAAAATTGCACCATTGTATTTTTTCAAAATATGTACGATGATGCGCTATGTAGTAGTAAACACAACAGTGCGCATGCGTGCCTGAAAACGCATGCACTCTTCTAGGAATTTAAATATATATATGTAACGGGTGTGTTCCATAAACATGTATTCCCTGGTTCGACTATTTATTGGGCACACCAGAACATGGTTTTCTAAAAAAATTACCAACGGTAAAAATGATTTTTACCATTTTTCAATGTTGTAGAGATCAAAAGAACCAGTGAAACTTTTACCTATCTGAATTTCCCTTCCATCGGTTCTTTCCTTTCTTACCTTCCTTTTCTTTGTTGCTTGGTGCGTAGATTTTGAATTTTTCCAAACGATGGGAAAAATTAGTTTTTTTTAGTACGTCGCAAAAATGCCTCCCCGACGACAAAATGTCCAGGTAATGTACTTGTTTCTTCATAACTTAAGTTTTCACCGGATTAAAATTTATAATTGAGTGAAATTTTAAGTGTAAAACAAAAAAAATATTTATGCGATGCATTCGAAGCACTCGACTCACACCGTCTATGGTGCAACCTGCAAATTTACAGAGAGAACCGCATACCTTGTTACATTTCTCGACGGTGTGTTGGTAAACATAAACACAACGCTACGTCTATTTAGTGACACATTGAATACAATCATATAACTAGTGGGGCAGTGTGTCAAAGTACAGATAACACACCGGGTCATTAAAGTACATGGTGCACGACCTTATTGGATGTATTTTTACGTAGTGCATTGGTAAATATGCACACCAGGGCTTTCATGTGCACCAAACACACCATCGAGAAATGTAACATTATGTTGTGGTGTTCCCTGTAAATGTTTTGGTGGCATCGTACACGGTGTGATAGTAACAACTAGAACGCATTACAAAAAGTTCCATACTCATAATTTTTGAAAATTTTATGTCACGGTGCGTCGATGTTTGTTACACACACGAATGCGTGTAGTGAACATATATGCACCATGTTTTTTCTAATTTTAAAATAAGTTTTTATGTGAATTAAGATTTTAATATTTTTTTTTGGTTTAAGCACTACATGGGATAAATGTAAGGCACCAAGGCATACATGTTGTAGTATAGCACCTCGGTGCGGTATTGTTTTCCAATGCACTACATAACATAGTAGAAAATGTTTTGTTCAGTGCATTACTTTACAATGACACACCGTGGATGATGTGTACAATATATATGTAATGTTGATGGTGTGTGACTTGTTTTTCACCACACCGATAATGCAATTAACCTATTTTTTGAAGGAAGTTATTTTTCCATTTTTATAAATAAATTTACTATTCAGTAGATTTTTTTTATGTTTTATGTATGAGTGAGGTTGATATATTTCATATGTTAATCATGCAGAGATGTGAGAGGAGAGAGAAGCAATAGCAGCAACACGAGCATATGGTGGACCTGTACAATGTTGTACGAGAATGGGAGGTGAGGCAGAGGGAGAGGGATTTGTACCCTCACCCTATTACTTCAACTAATCATGTTCTCTTGAGGGATGTATTCCTCCTTAAGTACTATAAGGAGGACACATTCCTTAATGGGAACTTTGGGTTGTTGGTGCATCTGATCTGTCGATGGGATATCGATTGAAATGCTTGTTGCGTGTGATTGGATCAGTGGTAGGATCCCGTTGAGGAGGATATTTACTTTATCATTGGGATATCCAGGAGAGGAGATGATTTTTGCTTGTTCCCATATGTCCCAGTAGGTGTTGCAGCTTAGACTCACCTCATGTAATCTCAACGATATATTGGGGTTGATGTACTATCCCCAACTGATTTTTAGGTGTCTGGTGGGAAACTGAAAATTACCTCTTTTGGTGCAGAGGAGGTTAGGTGCCTCTCACTGTTAGTGACTACCATAGCCCACTTTACCAGTGATGGGAAGCTCATTAGCTTCCCTCTTTTTTATTATGTTGATTCGTTAGTAAAAAGGCCATGGTTTATCAGATGGTCTACCATTTTTTGTGGCAGTTTTGTATAGCACTAGACAAATGTCATGCTATGATATGTGGGAGGTCAAACTTCCATTTTTCCTTAGATATTTTTTGCTTAATTTTTGATAGGTTTGCAACTTTTTAGATATGAGGCCAATTTTTTTTGTGAACCTTCTAGGCTGAGAACTCATGTGAGAATGTGCATGTGGGGGGAGATGATGCCCAAGAGGGGTAAGATGAATTTCCTGGCCAGGATTTTTCCAGACACACTGGGGATACTAGGCAGTGTAGTGGATCACATGTTCATCATGGTTTCATGTCCTTACATAGGTTTGGATTGGCGAGGATGTCCGAACATCCTCTTCACGCCAAATAAGACACCATATCATAGAGGTAATATTATTGTTTTGTTTAAATTAATATAGTTTCATTTTATTGTCTTACTTAATTAGAATAAAATTAGTTCTAACTCGTTCTTTAACTTGTTTTATTAAATTGTTTAATGAATTAATTGTGTAATTATTTCTATGTACTATATATTTTTCAAATATTGGCACTTTCATGGGGGATGTGTCTCCTACCCTATCAGATGATGAAGATGAGATGATTCATGAGGTCGCAACAGGTCAAGGTCCTAGGGTGTAGATACTACGCTGCATGTGCCATAAGGCTCGATACCATATTCAGATTGGATTTAGGCGACTGACTCTCTGCACTTTTGACTGAGGTGGGATTCTTCCCTACCCTGATGCAAGACATCAGGAAATATCCTATTCTATTGAAGCTTTGGATGGAGATGTCATATGATTTGATGCCTCTTATGCGTCATATCGTCGAAGTTGTCATGATACTAGAAGTAATGAGGGATTTTGATGATATGCACATCTCTTCTTGATCCAGGTGGATATCAATGGCCATCCACCTTTTTTGACTGGCTCAAAATATTTTTCTCGCAATTTTGGCAATTTACTATTTTTAGCAGGTTTTAACTTACGGGGCCATTTTGAGGGCCTAAACGAATGTTTTTCGAGATAGAGGTTCTCAATTATATCCAAAGGGATGATTTATCCCCCAAAATGAATCTCCTCGATGATACATTTCCAACGAGCTATCATACTCCTAAAACGGAGATCGTATCCAAAAGTTACGACCCAAGAAGTTGATGTACTAACTTACCCAAACAGGGCCCACATGACTTTTGGCGCTTCATTTCCTAGGTTTAGGTTTTTGGATGTCTAGGGATTTTAGCATTACTGTTTATTGTAAAAAGGCCTTCAAAGCCTCATGGTAATAATCTTCTAGCGAATGCGAGTAGCCGTCACATCTCTTCTCAGAGATAAGCTCCCACCATTCTAGTGAGTCTTTCACTCTGTATTTTTACAGTCTCTGTCCATTTATTTCATTAATAGAAATCGTGTATTACTGTATCTCTGTGTTTATGGTTTCATATCTGATATATTTTTGTTATATTATTATATATACATGACATCTTTCTGCATTTCTTTATTATATTTCCTCTTTCATTTCTTGTCGAAAATAATCCGGATCAGTGGTATCAGAGTAGCCTGCTCTTGATCATTTTTTTCAGTGCATGTCCCTGGCGAGGTCCGAGTATAGAAAGTTGGGTCTCGATCTTGTCTCTCTTAAATACAATCCCTCTCGCACACCCAAAAAATCCTCAATGGCAGAAGAAAAGAAAAACAACGGAGCAAACAATCCTATATATCTTTTGCTTAAACAAGCTCTCACGCGATAGAGGAAAGAAATGATGGAGAAATTTTCCCACATCCTTAAACGTTTGTCGATAGCATCAGGTGCATATTCATAAATAGGCCACTTTGGAGGCACCTCGCCTTTCAAGGTACAAGTTAATTTTGATATTCCTGTATTTGAAGGACAAATAGATGCAGAAGCCTTAGAAAAATGGTTAACTCTGCTAGAAGGTTATTTCTCTGTTCACAATTTTTCCGACAAAGAAAAGATCACCTTCACACTCCTAAAATCTCTCCCTCATGTCAAACATTGGTGGGAAACTTACTGGGATCAAATTTCCACAGAGGAGTCTGGAATATATGGGGTCGATCCCACTTGGGATTTTTTGTGGATGCGGTAAAGGAACAACATTACCCTGTTGGAAACTATGAGGACCAGTACATGAGATGGACCACACTGCGGCAAGAGAGGGGCCAAGCATTTTCGGATTTCACCAATACCTTCCATACCTTGCACACCAAGTTGGGTATCAAAGACTCTGAGCAACATTTGGTTCTGAAATACCACAGGGCTCTACACAGATACATCCAGACTGAAATGGATTTTCTAGACATATCATAACTCGGTGCTACTTATTGATATGCTGTTAAAATTGAGCAGAAATTTAAGAACCAGAACAAATGGTAATTCAGGTCTGCAAATCCGCAACAAACAAAGTATGAAAAAGACGACCCTAACAAACAGTCTCTCGAAAACTAGTCCAAGACACAGGAAAAGAAGGGTCACGGGAAGACAAAGAATGACACCAAAAAATGGTGTGATTTCGACAAAAGCCCCTGGCACAACACCAATGAATGTCACTCAAAACAATCATTGGTAGTTGAGATCAAAGACAAGGAGCCGAACCCTGATTCTGAATCTGATTCTGAAAATACTGGTAAATGACAAATCATTGACGTAGACCCCACTACTATTGTCACGACTGCAACAATTCAACTAGAAGAACCAATAGATCTTGAAGAGGGGGAACGCCTTTTTCATTCAAAAATGTGGGTGAAGGGGACCCCGTTGCATTTTATTGTTGATAGAGAAAGACCAAAAAACCTCATCTCAGCAGAGGTCATCAAACAGTTGGGATTTTAGACAACACCACACCCGCAACCATACAACATCGGGTGGCTTTGGCAATGACGAGATCTCCATGTCAGCCAATAGTGTCGATTGTCATACAACATCCAACCCTTCAAGGATGAGGTATTATGTGATGTTGCCCCACTGGATGTCTGTGATGTTCTCTTCGGCCAACCATATATGTTTAGACACCACATTGTTTATGAGTCTTTGCCCCATAGTGTGATTATTACTTTGGGGGGTCATCTCTATAGAATACCAGAGGTAGTTCCAACTATTGTTTCACCTAAAAAGTGTCGCAAGGTAGTATCTCATACTGCAAAATTCAGCTTCTTCACAATCTGTTCAAAAGGGGAATGGAAGGACACTGCAACCACTACAGCCTCGCCCACTGCACCTTATATCCAACAGAAGCAGATCGACAAGGTTGTAGAAAAGAACAAATATTCCTTCTTCACACCTTCCTCTCATGTATCTCGACTTGTTGAATAGCCTCAGCTTCAACAGGCTCATGACGGACTTCCACAAACTAAGCAGCGCGACGTCTCCAACAATACAAGCAACTCACCAAGATGCAGATACAACAAACTATTTTCCCTGTCCCCCGAGAACTAAACGCAATGGAGAACATTGATTCCTAAGGAGGGAGGATTGATCTAGGTGGATATCAGTGGCCACCCACCTTTTCCAATTGGCTGAAAATAGTTTTCTGGCAATTTTGGCAATTTACTATTTTTAGCAGGTTTTAACTTCTGGGGCCATTTTTAGGGTCTAAATGAATTTTTTTTGAGATCAAGGTTCTCAGTGATATCCAAAAGCATGATTGAGCCCCCAAAATGAGTATCCTCGATGATACATTTCCAACGATTTATCATACGCCTAAAACAGAGATCGTAAGCAAAATTTACGACCCCGGGAAGTTGATGTACTAACTTACCCAAACGGGGCCCACATGACTTTTGGTGCTTCATCTCCTAGGTTTAGGTTTTTGGATGTCTAGGGTTTTTGAAATTTCTATTTATTGTAAAAAGGCCTTCAGAGCCTCATGGTAATCATCTTCTGGTGATTGTGAGTAGTTGCCTGTAACACCCCCTTCGTTATGTCTATGAATAGCGAAATACAATAGGAATTTTTTTTTTTAATTTTTTTTTTTTTAAAAGAAATAAGAAATTAACATCATAGAATTCATATCAATGCAAAAACACATGACATCATAACTAAAGTGACACATGATCAAAATATAAACAAACTCCACAATATCATTGCTGAACGAAACTGCGAAATATAATGCCAACCAATCTCATCATATTATCACCAATAACAATAATTTGCCGAATATAAAACACTTTCTACTTTACCAATTAAAATCGTACCTTTGCCTTACGTTGCGTTGGAAGAGATCCCGCGCTCTGTGCCACGTCCCACGCTCCGTGCCGCGTCCCGCTTGTCGACCGTAAAAGGCTCACCGATACCTCCCAGCCAAACACTAGGGGTACTCTACTTCCCCCTTAGCCCCCCGAGCCGCAAAGGGGCCACAAAAGTACCATAGATAGACTAGCATATCAGCTCGCCTCCACGGCTGAGCTACCACTCTAACACAACTGAGATATACCCAACTCCTCACAAGAAATCCGTCAAGCCACAATTCGGTAGCGTAACATTACGCTAACCGTTCCCCCCCTTTTCTTCCTTCCTTTCCCCTCCTTTTATAGAATTTTGAGACTGACCTAATTCATAAATCATTAATTAATTAATTTTTAATGACAACCCTCTAAATGTTCTCCGTCGTCCAAGTGTCACACATGCCTCTAGTTCTCCAAAATTAATTTCTTTTTAATAATTAAAAGACTCAAATTCCTCACTTCCTCAAAAATCACTCCTTAAATTACTCCTTAAATTACTCCTTAATCACCCCTTAAATTACTCCTTAATTTACTCCTTAAATTACTCCTTAAATTACTCCTTAATCACCCCTTAAATTACTCCTTAATTTACTCCTTAAATTACTCCTTAATTTACTCCTTAATCTCTAGTCTCTTTTATTCTATTATTTAATTCTCTCTTGTTATTTTTATTTTTGCACCCAAAGGATAAATGCGGTTTTTAATCTTTTCAATATATTTTTAAATTCCTAGCTTTTATACTCCCACACTTTAATAA
>JZKD02S2014382.1:37824-49854 GCA_000966675.3 Picea glauca
AAAATTTGATTTTAAGCATTTTCATTTTTGGTCATTTTTCATAGCCTCAAGTACAAGATGTTTGCAAGCACAAAGCTTGTTGAGAAACTAGAAGACATAGACAACTTTTGTGCCTAGAAGTATAGGATCGGTCTGATCCTTGCAGAGAATGACCTAGCAAGATTCATCAAAGAAGAAGTGTCGGAACCTGAAGATGTCGTAGAGAAAGAAAAGCATCATAAGGAATCAATTAGGGTTCAAAGAATCATTGCATATTCAATCAAAGACCACCTAATCCCATATGTGTCATCCAAGAAAACTCCGAAAGAAATGTTTGACTCTCTAAGCAAACTATACGAAGGAAAGAACATCAACCGAAAGATGAACCTAAGATCTCAATTGAAGAATACCAAGATGCAGAAAGGAGAAATGATTCAAGAATATTTCTCCCGAATCTCATAAATTAAAGAACAGTTAAAAGCGATTGGAGACACCATAGATGAAGGAGAATTTGTAATGACATCCCTAAATAGTCTCACAAGACCTTGGGATGCTTTTATCCAGACAATATGTGCCAGAAAGGAGAAACTATAGTTTGAGAGCCTATGGGAAGAATGCATCCAAGAAGAGACAAGGGTAGCTAATCATGAAGCATTACTAGAAAGGGATGATGATGAAGACCTAGCTACTCATACAAAAGGAGGAATTAAGAAACCCTACTTCAAAAGGGAAACTCATAGAGAGCCTAAACCATCAAAGAAATTCAGCAACAAAGAATCTCATCCAAGAATTTTTCAGAAGAAAGGACAACGCAAGGGAAGAGATCTCTCATCCATACAATGCTATCATTGTGATAAGATGGGACACAAGGAAAATTCTTGTCCAGTCAGAAGAGAAGAATACAAGAGTAAACAAAAGAGGCAACATGCCCACATAGTTGAATATTAAGAACCACCTATGAAGATGATTAAGGACCATGTCTTGATCTCGGCCATCTCAGGATCTGTATCATCTGGAGAGGACACATGGCTCATTGATAGTGGTGCATCAAAACACAAGATGGGTAAGAAAATTACTCTCTCTTGTATTTTGGAAAAGAAGTTTTCTCGGAAAGTGACACTTGGAGATGATTACCAATATCCCATCAAGGGAGTGGGAGAATCAAACTACAAGCTAGATTCAAAAAACTCAATAACAATGAAGGATGTACTCTATGTACCAGGATTAAAGAAGAACTTACTTTCCATATCAGATTTAGATAAGAAAGGCTATAGAGTTTCCTTCATATATGGAGAATTTCTTATGTGGGCTAAGGGAGAAACCATAAATGAAGCAATCATCATCGGAAATGAAGAAAATGGCTTATATAAGCTGAAGGGTCACCCAAAAACTGCCATGACCCATGGCATCGAAAACTCATATGAACATTGGCATAGAATATTAGCCCACATCAACTACAAGGCACTACCATACATATGCAAAGCTATCACAGGTTTACCAGAACTCAAGGTCGATCAAGAAGGCATATGCAATGGATGTGCGCAAGGGAGGAATATCAAGAACCCTTTTCCAAAACGGGATATCAAAGCGGAAGGAGTATTGGAAATCATTCACTCAGATGTGTGTGGCCCAATGCCATCATCCTCCATTAGCGGGTATGTATACTATGTATCATTCATTGATGACTATTCTCGCAAGACCTAGATATATTTCTTGAAATCTAAAGATGAAGTATTCAGTAAATTCAAGGAACTCAAAGCCTTGATAGAGAATATTTCTGAAAGAAAGATTAAGATACTCAGGTCGGATAATGGAGGAGAATATACCTCAAAATAGTTCGTGAACTTCTGCAGAGATGTTGGGATCAAGAGTGAACTCACTACTCCCTATAATCCTCAACAAAACGGTGTAGCTGAAAGGAAGAAAAAAACAATTATAGAAGCTGTAAAGACCATGATTCACGATCAAGATCTTCCTATGTGCTTATGGGAAGAAGCAGAAATGGCATTTCTTTATGTGCAGAACCGATTATCCCATAGCACACTTGGGTTCAAGACCCTGGAAGAGATGTTCACCGGAAAGAAGCCAAAGGTAACACGTCTCAAAATATTTGGCTGTCCAATGTTTATTCATATACCAAAAGAGAAAAGAAACAAGTTGCAACCCTATGGAAAGAAGGGAATATTTGTGGGATACTGTGAGGTCTCCAAGGCCTTTAGAATCTACATACCTGGTCACCGCCACATTGAAATCAACAAAGACGTGACCTTTGATGAAGAGGAAACACTTAAGAAATCAAGAAGATTTCAACTTGAAGAAGTATATGAAGAGGAACCTATAAATCCCAAGATTGCAGAATCTGTGAGGGAAGTTCCTAGAGCTACAGAACCAGTAAGGAAAGTCGTAACTTCCCCTGATGAGGAGACTCCTGAAGACCATGATATAATAGAAGTTCAAGAACCTCCACAAATGACCTTCTCCCATAAAATAAATCCTTCTTGGGCAAGAGAGCTCATTCAATATGGAGAGAAGTATGGTGTTCCAGAAGGAACCTCGAGACAGGTGAAAAGACCAAATCCATTCTCTAGTTACACGGCTTTGATGTGTAATCTACTAGATGAAGAGCCTACCTTCTTTGATGAAGCCATTCAAAAGAAGGAATGGGCAGATGCCATGACAGAGGAATACCAATCCATAATAAAGAATGATGTATGGGAAATAGTTCCCAGACCAAAATGTAAGGATGTGGTATCATCAAAATGGCTCTTCAAAATAAAACATGTTGTTGATGGAAGTATTGAGAAATATAAACCAATATTTGTTGCTCCTGGCTTTTCCTAGAAAGAAGGCATTAACTGTGAAGAGACATTCAATCCTGTAGCTAGATACAGTTCAATTAGAACCATCATAGCTCTTGCAGCTAAGATGAAATGGAAGCTGCACCAGATGGACGTGAATACAACTTTCCTGAATGGTGTTATCGAAGAGGAAGTGTATATAGAGAAGCCCCAAGGATTTGAGGTTGAAGACAGGAAGTCTCATGTTTGCAGACTGAGGAAAGCCTTATACAGATTGAAGCAAGCCCCTAGAGATTGGTATGGCCGTATAGACAATTTCTTGATGAGATTAGGCTTTACCAAGAGTAAAGAAGACTCAAATCTCTACTTCAAAATTATGGATAATGAACCAGTAATATTAGTACTGTATGTGGATGAATTTTTCTTAATTGGAGAAGAAAATATCATCTCTGAATGTAAAAAGAGACTTGCCACAAAAATTGAAATGAAATACCTTGGCCTAATGCATTAATTCTTAGGCCTTGAGGTATCGCAGAGTCCAGAAAGGATCTTCCTTAACCAAGGGAAGTACACAGTCGAAATCCTGAAGAGATTCGACATGCTGGAATGCAAACCCATGAATACACCCATGGAAGAGAAGTTGAAGCTGTTGGTCGATACTTTGCATATTTGATTGATGCGACACTATACAGACAAATTATTGGATCACTAATGTACCTGATGAACACCAAACCAGACATTTGTTTTGTAGTAAACACCTTGAGTCAGTTTCTAGTAGAGCCCAGACGTGTTCACCTAGTGGCTGCAAAACGTGTGATGAGGTACTTTAAAGGTACAATAGATTATGGTCTCAGCTATGATGGAGATCATAACTTTACATTGAGTGGATATAATGATGCAGATTGGGCAGGAAGCATTGTTGATAGAAAAAGAACTTCCAGATGTTGTTTCAGTTTGGGATCAGCCATGATCTCGTGGCAGAGTAGGAAGCAATCCAGTATTTCTCTCAGCACAATGAAAGCAGAGTACATTGTCGCATGTTCTGCTAGCTCTGAAGCTATATGGCTTTGAAAGTTGTTGATCGGTTTATTTGACCTAGAAATGGAAGCAACCACGATCCTATGTGACAACCAGAGCTGCATAAAAATGACAGAGAATCATGTATTCCATGACAGGTTGAAACACATAGAGATTCACTATCATTACATCTGTGACATGGTACAGAGAGGAGCCTTGAAGCTCCTATATGTCAGCACAGATGAACAGGTTGTTGATGTGTTGACAAAACCTCTATCTCGTGTAAAGTTTGAAAACTTTAAAGATAATCTTGGTATAGTCCGAAAGGACCCTCCCTGAAAGGGGGAGTGTGTGATTCCTTGCTTCTGACCTAGTTGTTAGACGTAAAGCAAGATGATTTATTGCTTTTGACCTTTTTGTTACACGTAAAGCAAGATGATGATGTGTTCCTTGCTTCTAACCTAGTTGTTAGACATAAAGCAAGATGATTCCTTGCTTCTGACCTCGTCGTTAGATGTAAAGAAAGATGATGATGTGTTCCTTTCTTCTAACCTAGTTGTTAGACGTAAAGCAAGATGATTCCTTGCTTCTGACCTTGTTGTTAGATGTAAAGCAAGATGATGATGTGTTCCTTGCTTTTGACCTAGTTATTAGACGTAAAGCAAGATGATTCCTTCCTTCTAACCTCGTTGTTAGATGTAAAGCAAGATGATGATTTGCTCCTTGCTTTTGACCTAGTTGTTAGACGTAAAGCAAGATGATTCCTTGCTTCTGACCTCATTGTTAGACGTAAAGAAAGATGATGATGTGTTCCTTTCTTCTGACCTAGTTGTTAGACATAAAGCAAGATGATTCCTTTCTTCTGATCTCATTGTTAGACGTAAAGCAAGATGATGATGTGTTCCTTTCTTCTGACCTAGTTGTTAGATGTAAAGCAAGATGATTCCTTGCTTGTGACCTCGTTGTTAGGCGTAAAGAAAGATGATGATATGTTCCTTGCTTCTGACCTAGTTGTTAGACATAAAGAAAGATGATGTATACCTTGCTTCTGACCTAGTTGTTAGATGTAAAGAAAGATGTGACTGACACTGAGCTACCAGCTTATCAGCTGTGACATTGAGCTAGTGTAGTACTGTGATGTGCCAACCTAGTGTTGTGATGAAGTATCATTTTTTACTGATACATATTGATGCATATGATGATGGCATTCTTTCAAGAATGACGATGTTACCGATGAAGAAAACCTCCGATGACTCGTAGATATGCCAACCAATGTTCCAAGATGATATTGACAATACTATCCTCCTGATGCCACTGATGATGCATACCTCTCTCGCTTGATGCTGTTGAAGAATACCCTTATTGTTAAGGGGGGGTGTTGAAATAATGTAACTGCAAAGAGTATTCTTATTCTTATTGTTATATTATTCATAGGATCAATCCCCATTGTGGATTGGTCAATAGACAATTGTAATATGCAGAATAAGAAGTCGGCCCCAGTAGTTATTATTGAGACACAAAAATATAATAAAGGTGGGTTTACCCACCCAAAGTGATAAGTCGGCCCTACCAGCAAAGACACTTCACACGTGCCAGACTTGTATATATAGAGAGGTTAGCGCCTCACTTTGACACACAACACACTTGCTCATTTCTAAGAGGCAAGTTGTGATTTACCAATTGGAGAGAGGGAGAAGAGTGGTACGTCTTTTGGAGAGGAATTTTTGTATTGGTTTGAGTTATCTCTTGACATTGTATTGGCAATTTATGATAAGGAAGTTTTTGCTGGGTTTTCTTCCCCTAGAGGGTTTCCCAGGATAAATGTTGTGTCTCTTGTGAATGTGTATTTCTCACTGATGTTGTTCTTATGTTGCTCTTATCTATTGAAATGCAAAGAACTATACTAATGGCATCAAAGAATTAATAGAAATATGTAATTATCTCTTCTCAAAACTATCTAGGGTGTATCGTTGCAACACTAAAACTAGAAAATACACAAGGGTTTCCAAAAACCCTAGACCCTTTCCTCAAGAGCTCTCAAAATTCTATTTTCCAATTGAGTGAATGGAAGAATGAGAGGCACCTCCTCTTTTATTTATAATTTTTAAGTGACTTTATCTTGCCTAAAACCCATGTCTACCTTTTTCCCTTTTTCACTTTATCAGGTTATTTCCTAGGAAAATGTTGAGTTCCCTAGGCAAATTTTTCGGATTAGCCTATGGGAACCAATTTAGGCTAGCAAAACTATTCCTTATGATTTCTAGGCCAACGAGGACATTACATTCCTCCCTTCCTAAGATTGCTTGTCCTCAAGCAACTGTAATCTAGGATGCTGCAATATCTTCTCTCCTTCCCAAGTAGCATCCTCGATAGGTAGATTTTTCCATTTGATCAAGTACTCTTTGATGTTCTTGTTCCTTAATTTCCGCTCTCTAGTATCCAACACCTCCTCTATAATTAGAATTAACTACCCCTCCTCATCCAATGGTGTCATCTCTATATAAATGATAACATGTTGTCCCACTGCCTTCTTGAGGCATGAAACATGAAATACAATGTGTATATTACACCCCTCTGGAAGCTCTATCTCAGAAGCTACTTCTCTGACTCGCCTTGAAATCCTATAGGGACCGTATAATTGTGGCTTCAATTTCTCTGCCCCTTTCATTTTCAAGGGTGATTTCATGTATGGATGCAAGCAAAGGCATACCAGGTCTCCCACCTCGAAACTATGCTCCACTCTACGCTTGTCGACGTACATCCTATGCTGATTTTGTGCCATTTGTAGGTTATCTTTGAGAGTCTCTAAGATGTCCTAACTCTCCTGAATCCAATATTTGGCTTTGGGTTCCCGACTATCCCCAAATGCTCTATCCACAATGGTGGTGGTGTCATAACCATACAAATATTTGAAAGGTGTCATCCTTATCGACATGTGATAAGTGGTGTTATAGAAATGTTCACCCAAGTGCAGCCATTTGATCCACGCCTTCTATTGCGCTGGCATATAATTTCTCAAATACCCCTCAAGCCATTTGATCGCCATTTTTGTTTTCCCATCAGTCTGAGGGTGATAACTGGTACTAGGTGTTAATTTTGTCCCTACGAGTCTAAACAACTCATGCCAGAATCCCCCCTTGAATATGCTATCTCGATTAGTCACAATTGTCTTGGGCAATCCATGCAGCTGGAATACCTCTCTAAAGAACAACTCTGCTACTTGTGTTGCATAGTACTTGATTCATATGGAAAAGAAATGGGCAAATTTAGTAAGCCTTTCAACAAACATGTAGATACAATATTTCCCCTAAACCAGAGGCAACCCTGTGATAAAATCCATCGAAATTCTTTCCCATTTTTGTTCAAGAATGGGAAGCGGTTGGAGAAATCCTGCTGGGTGGGTATGTTCCACCTTGCTTTGTTAATAGATGTGGCACTCCCGTACAAACTTCAATACATCCATCTTGATACCCTTCCAAGCGAACCTCTCCTGAATTTGTCTATAAGTCTTCAGGTATCCTAGATGACCTGCCGAAGGAGAAGTATGTGTTGCATGTTGAATTTTGTTTTTCAACTAGGATTCTGGTGTTAAAAAGATCTGATCCTTATAATATATGATGTCGTCAATAACATTGTACCTTTCATCAGATACCTAACCATCAAGTATCTCATAAGAAAACCTATTTTTGGAGTATTATACCAATAGAAGTGTCTTCCATTCCACTGAAATCTCTATGAGAGAGAGAGAGAGAGTAGGTATGCTCGAAAGGGCATCATCAACCACATTATTTTTTCCTTTGACATACTTAATTTCAAAATCGTAGTCTTAGATTTTACTGATCAATTTTTGTTTCCGCTTGCTCAACTCCTTTTTCTCCATGAGGAACCTCAAGCTATTATGATCGGTCTTTACCTTGAACCTGTTCCCCACCAAGTACTGCCAAAATTTGATCGAAGCATGCATTACGGCCAACATCTCTTTGTCATATATGGAGTAATGTTGCTCATACTCTTGGATTTTGTGGCTGTCAAATGCTATCGGGTGATTTTTTTGCATCAATACAGATCCTATACCAGTTCCCAAAGCATCACACTTCAAAAAAAAGGGCTGAGTGAAATCAAGGAGTTCTAAAACAGGGCGTGAGATCATCACCTGCTTCATTTTCTCAAATTTCTCTTGGGCCTTATCTATCCAAATGAAAGCCCCCTTTTTGGTGAGATCGGTAAGTGGCACTGTCAACTGTGAGAATCCCTTAACAAATTTAATGTAATAAGTGCAAAGATTGGGGAAACTCTTTAGTTCTATCACATTCCTAGGACTTGACCACTCAATGATTGCCCTGATCTTTTCTTGGTGTACTTGTACCCAGTTCATCCCAAACACCTGCCCCAAGTAGAGCATCTTTTCCATAGCAAATTCACACTTGGATTCCTTTGCATACAACCACTGACTCTCTATAATACCAAGTACTTCATCTAGATGTTGCAGATGGTCCTCCCATGTTCTGTTGTATATGAGGATGTCATCAAAGAAGACCAATAAGAACTTTCTCAGCTAATTATTGAACACATGATTCATGCACGACTGGAAAGTAGTAGGGGGATTAGTTAGCCTGAATGGAATGACCAGAAACTCATAATTCCCATAGTGTCATATAAAGGTTGTCTTAGGTACGTCCTTCTCTCATACCTTGATCTAGTGATACCCTGATCGAATATCAATCTTTGAGAAGAACTTGGATCCCTTGAGCTCATCCATTAATTCATCAATCCTGGGTATGGGGTATCGATTCTTGATTGTGTTCTTGTTTAGGGTGTTGTAGTCAATACACATCCACAAAGTACCATCCTTCTTCTTGACTAAGACAACAAAAGAGGCAAATGTGTTGGAACTAGGGTGGATGTGGCCCAATTTCAACAATTCTTTAATGGTTTTTTCAATATCGTCTTTGTAAACTTTAGGATGTCGATAGGGGTTTGTGATAACTGCTTGGACCTCCTACTCTAGCTCTATGATATGCTCAAAACCTCTATCAAGTGGAATTTCAGGAGGAATGCCACTAAATACTTTATGATGTTTGCGGAGTAATACCTGTAAGTCCTCTAGAAGTTGCTACAGATGGTCAGGTGGCTCTTGGTCAGAAATAAAACACTCTACAACCCACTCTATATCACCATGCCTCATAACTAACTCCATGCTATGCGATGACACAATCTTTGGTGGGTACTGGTCCATGGATTGTAGGAACACTTTCTTTCCATCCGGCCCTGTGAACTCCATCTCCATGGTCCTTTGATCAGTAGTGTATCTCCTAATAGAGTAAATCCATTGAACGCCCAACAATATATTTGTGTCTGGCATGTCCACCACAAAGAAATAATCTTTCATTGGTTAGTTTCCCATTATTATTGTGATCTCGGTAATCCACTTGGTGTAACTCATCTGGTGGCATCTAGGTATGACTACTGTGAACCCATCGAATTCCTCTGTCGGAATTTCCCTCCTCTCGACCATGTTACTGTCAATGAAGTTATGGGATTCTCCCCCATCGATCAATATGGTCACCTTGTGCCATTGTAGGACACCTCTAACCCTAAAGGTATGATATCTTAGAAATCTTGACATTGAGGCCATGATTAGGCCCCTATCCCCAGAATATGAAGACTCCTCTCCTGATGTTGGATGTCCCTGGTCCTGTGTCTGGTCCACCTTCTGATCCTCATCATTTTCACTATCAAATTATACCTTAATGTAATGCTCCTTGCCCATTCTATCCTTCCCAACGCATTTGTTCCCTGGTGCCCATGGCTCCTGACAGCTGAAACACAATTTATTTTTCCTCAATTCTCTCCTGGTCTCTTCATCCAGTTTGGGCCTGCCATCTCAATCTTTCTGAGGTGGTTTGGTGTCCTTAGTCTTCGGGGTAAAAGTGTGTTTGGGAAGAAACCAACTTTTAGGTACTGCATCCTACATATCCCAAGATCTGTTGACTACATCATGTAAAGAGGTAGGTTTGTAGGCCTTGACCCATCCTCGTAGAAGCTCCATTATCCCCTTAACAAACAACATCACCAGACGACCCTCTGAAATGTATGACACCATCACCGCGACCCTCTGAAACTCATATATATAGGCCTCTAGGCTACCTGTATGTTTGACCTGAGCCAACTCTCTGAAGTGAAGCTCAGGGTCCTTCCTGTCAAATATCTCAATGAGTCTCTATTTGAATTCAAGGTAGGAGGTAATCCCTACATGTCCCAAAGTAACTAACCCATGGTACCACCACTCATGAGCCTCTCCATCTAGGTGCAAGGTGGCCAATTTAATGGCATATATATTTTTCATCTGGTGCAGCGGGAAGTAAGTGTCAATCTTCTGCACCGATGATCTAGCAGAGCATTTAGAGCCCCTTGCAAAGTTCTGAATAATGACTTTACCAAATTGTTTTTCATGGCCGTCATGGGCCTTCTCAGTCGGTTTCTGCTCTTCATATTGTAGAACTCTACGAAGTACATGGCTGAGTGGAAATCATCTCTTAGTCTCCTATACTCCTCTAAATATGCCCTATAGGGCTCATCCTACTCAACCTACATCAATGGACCTACGACCTCATTCCCCCAAAATTGAGGCATAATGGGTCTGGGGGATTTGGTGTACAAGTGGTGGTGGCTCTACATGGTAGTGCATGAGTGGATTCCTTCTCCATTATTTGAACCCCCATCACCATTTTGGTTCTGCTTCTTTGTTCCCTCCAACATATTCTTCACAAACTGCCCCATAAGGTCAATCATGGCCTTTTGACCCTTGGCCAAGTCATTCAAGATATTGAACAAACTGTTGATTCTGGCATCATATTCTTCCCCCATAGTTCCTTTTACCTTAGGTGTGAAATATGGAGCTGCCTCTCATGTCCCTTCTTCTCTATCCTCTTCTTCATATTCCCACCTAGGGGAATCTAGGGTTCTTCCCCTACGTCTCTGATAGGTAATGTTCTTCTCATCTTCTAGTCTCATAAATCTGATTACAAATTCTCTTTAGAGCCCACACCTACAAAGGAACATGATCTGATACCACTGCAAGATTACAACTAAAATTTGCTCCAAAATTTTTATATTTTTAACTATGGATTTCGTCAAACATTTCAGGAACAAATACGAAGAAACAATTTTGTCACCTCTGTAAAATTTCTCTGACTTCAATATTTGTATTTTCCCCCAAGACTGAAGTGATTTACATTATTTGGATATTTGTGTATTAACACAATAGTTTATAAGTGATGTCATATCATGAAACAGATTAATTATTTAATAGAATGGGTACATATGAGACAATAACAATGCCCAGAACAATTGTTTCCTTTACTTATTCAATAACCGAAATACACAGTAGATTTCAGATGACTACACACAGTAATATATGAAGGAAACTAATATATATGTCCTGGAATAAACCTTCTAAAATGTTGAGTGTATGTGAATGGACAAGAAATGGACAACATCAAAATACCTTGAATCTACAGGCCTATAGCACCCTTCTAATATAGAAGCAAGAGAGATGATTAGATGTAATCGTTTTGGACCAAGACACTCATCCCCAACTACCACTAAATTCGTCCCCAGGGTTAACACGACTTTCCACTATCCAAATAACCTCCCAACAATGAGAACTTAAGCCAAAAATTGAGGTAGACCCCTCCAGTCTGCAAACTAATGTCTAAGGATGATTTCCACATTGCAATATCAGTCCAAAATTAATAAAACAGGCCATCAATGATCATCTCGACCTTGCAGGTGAGTAAGTGACTCGATCAATGGAGAAATGCAACCAACACATGAAACAATGCACCCAAGTAAGGGAACAATATGCCCAACAAAGAGTAAACTTCTCCCACACTGCCCAACTCGACCCCACAAAAAAGAATAATGCTTAGGAATAAGGAAACTTGGCCCACATGATCTAGTCGACCTCTTTGATAGACATAGCTCAACTTCCACCATTGAAACTCAGCCACAATGAAGAATAAATGTTGCCACTAAAATATCGAAGCATTCAATGAAGTTCAAGGAAGACATATGGAATGATGTCTTCTCCAAACCAACTAGGGTGTATAATTGCAACACCGAAACCAACAAATACACAAGGGTTTCCAAAAACCCTAGACTCTTTCCTCAAGAGCTCTCAAAATTCTATTTTCCAATTGAGTGAATGCAAGAATGAGGGGCGCATCCTCTTTTC
>JZKD02S2014382.1:75463-88678 GCA_000966675.3 Picea glauca
CCACAACTTAATTTAATATAAATGTATGTTAACTTAAATGAAAATGCTAGTTACAATGGCCACATAAAAATCTTGGAATAAGATTATGGTTGTATCAAGCGTAAATTATAAACAAACAGAATTTTTGAAAGTAATAATTTTAAGAAATGTATAAGTTAACAATATCAAATAACATTAAAAATGATGGTTATGAATAATATTTTTTTAAAGGATTATTAGCATTAATGTATCTCTTTAAACATAAGAATAAACGATCCTCCTTGTGAAATTAAAAGCCATGATGGGAAACACAACTATTTCAAAACGAGAATTGTCATATCTCAAGAAAAAAGGAAATGTCATATATAGGGATCGATGTGGAGGAAAAACAAAGATAGCCTACTTATATATGAGGAATAATATCTTATCACATTCATAGAAAAGGATAAAAAACATTTCTTTTTTAGAAAAAATAATGTTTTCTAATGTTAATAGAAAATTAATAAATTGAAAATAATAGAGGTATTATAAATTTAATATAAAAAAATAAATTAATAAACTGAAAATGATAAAGGCATTGTAACCTTAATATAAATGGTTGTCCCTACATTTATAGAAATATAATGAATCAACAAAAGATTGTAAATTTAATATGTAAATTTATGTTATAAAAATTTAGCATTTGTTTTTTAGTTTTTTTCTTGGTTCTATTCAACATAAAATAGAAAAAAAATACATTTATAGAAATATAATGAATCAACAAAAGAATGTAAATTTAATATGTAAATTTATCTTATGTATATAAAATATTTAGGATTTTTTTTTAATTTTTTTTCTTGATTCTATTTAACATAAAATAGAAAGAAAATAGGTTAATTTAGCTATAAATAACCAAATATTGACATAAGATGATATTGTTGAAATCATATAGAAAATTGGATCTATGTAAAAATAATATAATTAATTTTTTTTTAAATTCATTGTAGTTGTAGTTAGAACATATAGATAATCAAATAATCAAGATAATATTATATTCATAAATTATATGGAAGATTTTATTTTTCTGTTTGTTAGTTTGTTCGTGACCCTAGATTGTGGTTGAGAAACAACAACTCAGGGGCATATTCGTCATCAAAATCAGCCGGGGATCGCACTCAGCCTGAGCCACATCATTCCTTAACATAGCTGGATTTTTTGTCCCCGTAGGTTTCGAACTGGTGACTTTAACATCACAGAGTTCCTTAACAACACACTCTATCACCGAATGTCCTACACCTCGGGGACTATGGAAAATTTAATATAAATAAGAAGAATATAATTAATATTTTCTAAATTAACTACTACAACTAATATTTAGATGCATAAAAGTGGAAATATGAGATTAGTAGGAGACATTTCATTTCACAAGGAAAAATGAAAGTTCAAACTTCAAACCAAAACAAGATAAATATCTAAAAATCATTGCACTTTAAGGATTTTTAAACATTAATCCCTTTGACACACATTAGACAATCCAATATAAATTTGACCATATTAAACAAGAATAAAACAAAGGATTTTCTAAATGAAATACCCTGACTTGGATTCTCGGATTAATAATGTATATATGTGGATCTTACAAAGTGTTAAAAGTTGAAAAATGATGTAATATGTAAATTGTACAATCAATAAAAATAAAAATACATCACACAATCTTGAAGGACACAGGTCCAAAAGAGAGGAATACGGTGGGAAAATGTTGCTTAAAGGGGACGAAAAGATAAAATACTCTTATTTTAGTCTAATACTATGTCTTGGAATTTATGATATCGTAAGTCATGTCAATCTTGGCATGAGTTCGCAAGCAATTTTTTTGTCACTCTCAGTAAGAAACATCATGAGTTGTTAACATAAAATTACATTCCATGAATCATGGTTATGAAAGGGGATTATTCATCATTATTCTTGGAAATTGTGGGGAGAGAATATACTACCATGACTATAATAAAATTATGTGTATGGATATTATGAAAAATGTTGGAAATTGATGCACATGTGCATGGTAACTTCATACAATTAACAAACCCCATTATATTTGAGAGTACATGGTGTCCCCAATAGAGATATTTCTTGACAAATATATTCTATATCCCTAGTGTTAACAGGTAAATCGGTAGATGCGGAAATGAACTAATCCCCCTAGATCCACCTGGATCTAGAACAAAACAAGACGGAACAAGATGCTTTCCCTAGGTTACAATCATTGAATTTAATTACCAAAGGAGGAATAGATAACATACCTTATGAATCACTTCCTTATGTCTTTGTTGATCTTGCTTTACTCCAATGCTCCTATGAGATCAGATCTGTAATAACACAAATCAATCAACGTGAAAGCAACGATAGTGAAATTCAATGACAACCTAAACATGTGATCAAGGAGTCATGTAATAAAATAACAATCATTTTATGGGAAAGAGATGTGCCACCGTATTTTATTAATGAAAGGTAGAAGATACAATTGAATCGCCTTGATGTCGCAAGTTCCCTTTCAGTGGGCCTTTGTTCTGACACACACATACATTTTCTCCAATATTTGCATGAATATTTCTCTCGAAAACTTGATGAATGAATGGAGACCTAAAGCATCGCTTGAAATAGGATTCTTCACATAGTATTCAATCTACTCTTTCTTCGGTCTCTATGCTTATTTATGCTTGTACCTCTAACCTTTTCCATGAGAATCCTATCATTATATACGAGAAGCTACAGTGGTTAAAGAGACGAGGATGATCCCATCAAATTAGAGAAGTCAGTAAGATCGTAACCATACAGATGCCACCTCATATTTCCAGAAGATTCCACTTCTAGAAGTTGCTAGAACTTCTTTCCTCTTTTAGTTTTAAAGCACCGCTGCGACCTGCCTATATAGCATCATGTGGAAATCATGTGGCCTGGCTATAGTGCAGCATGTGGAAATCAGGGATTTCCACACTATGTAAAGGGAGCAGCCCGCGGCGGCCTTCCGAAAATTCATCTTGCAAGGGTGGAAAGAGGTTTCTTTTCTCAGGAAAAAGATTATATTGGGAACATGAACACATGTTTATGTAATCGTCATCAGGGTGAATAAAATAATGTGTAACAGAATTCCCCCCAAAGTATGAGGCTAGAACTCGAGATAGCTGAAATACTTTGTAAAATAAGCATGTATGTGTCAAGAACTAGGGGCGTACCAATGAGGAACCTGCAAACAATCAAGCATCTGTACAATATCACATTATGTCTGAAGTAGCCATTCCCATTTTCAGACCGTAAATGATTGAAATAATGAATGTACTCCAGGGCCACCAATTATACAATGTGGATCCATGTCAACAAGATTCTTCATATCCATTAGGAATACACTGTGGATCCACGCATCGTGAATTCAAGTATGAACATAGCCACGAGACATACAAGGTGGATCTATATTTTAAAACAAATCACAAATACTCCATCGCAACCTGGACCAAAAAATTATGAAGTATGGGGTCTTTAATTCATCATCTGTTAGTACGATTCTAGTCACGTGATTACAGATGTCGAAGTCAAACGTGAATAGAAACCACTTGATTACCAGTCATTAAGGAAAATTGTTAACAAGTACGAGGGAAATCACCATTGATATCAATGAATCCCAAGGTACTCTAGTAAAATAAAACAAGTGTGAATAAATGATTTGAAGTTGAACACTTGACATAATCCCTCGATCAGGGATTAATGATGTGGATACATTGTCGAAAGCGAAGAAACCCGCCATTGAGGCATGCAGGCTCTAAGGTACTAAATAATTTCTAATTCTTTTTCCTAGATAATGAGCTGAAGTCTACAAGAAAAGACTCGTCATAGGAGGGCCTTGATGTATCCCACATCCATGAAACGAAATAAGTAACAGATTTAGGGTAGAGAAAAATACATATGTGACTTGGGACTGACACAGGGATGGTCGACATGGTAAGAATGGACAATTGTAGATGGACGACTTGATAAAATGTTTCGGTTGAACTTCTCTTGAACATATGAATGACATGACAATGATCTTGGCAATATTGACTCAAAGATGACCCAAGATATGAACATGCAGAAGGTCAAACAAGAGACAAACAGATTACCCAACCCAGATTCAAATGAAGAAGAGGGGTGTCATGTTCAAGAGAGATGCTTACTGCCATTAATACAGACACAGAGACACATCCCTTTCCCAAATTTTCCCCGACCATTTCTGGCAAGTACCTCTTTATTTTTACGAAAGCTTGAGGAGGATAACATATGCTTGTCAATTTAAGCTCATCCTTTGGATGAGTCTCTCGAATTACATTTAACGAACCCTAATAATGAGTGTTTTGGTCCTGTATGGGTCTTTTAATGTTTGTTTAACGAGTCCAAAGATAGAAAACTCAAAGGTTTTTCATGATTATAGAGTTTGGAAAAACAATTAAAAGAGAACTCTCTCAGTTCCTTTTTCGTAAAATAGTTTGATAGGACCGAAAAAGTGATAAACTATCCCCCATCAAACGTTATTTTCAAATACTTTTATGAGCGTAAAAAGAACAAGGTTGCTTGACAATCTTTTCGTTTTTAGGGAGCATGAAAAGAGCTTAAAGAATTCTCCATAGGTTTCGTTGTTTTATTGTTACCATAATGAGTACGAAAAGACGACAAAAGTATACTCGATTATGTTCTCATTGATTTTCGAGCCCAAGAATGAACGAAGACTATGCTCGAGGTTTTTTCTGAAAAACCTTAAAAATAAATCGTATATGCGACCAAAATAGAACAAATCCGAAAAACGTCTATACTTCGTTGTACAAGGTCGTAAATTTTTTCCTACAAGAAAAAAACACTTATAAGACCTTTAGAGTTAATGGGTTTTTGACTAAAGTGTATTTATATAAAATAAAATATTATAAAAAATGATAAAAAAGTAATAAATAGAAACAAAAAGTCTTTTTCACCATTTTATTTGCACTTTGTCAAAAACTTACCAAGAACCCTTGTTTCTTACGTCAAATTCGACGATGGATTGTGGAGGCCACAGGGAATCATTCAACGAACGGATTGCGTAAAAGAGGTAAGCATCTCATATTCTATCTTTTCAATGGATTAATTTTTGTTTTTGATGTTAAAAAATTGAGTTTTTTGATGATTTGGGACTGCTAGTCATGCGTTGGGGCCACCGCGAGTGGCCTATAATGGGCCCTGTGGAAATCAACGATTTCCACATGTGCATTAATTCACACTCGTGGAAATTCTGCGTTGTACTTGGATTTTGATCGTGGTGGCCGAAAAACTAAAATGAAAAGTGAACATTGACTCAAAAAAAATTCCAAAAATGTTGAAAACCTGTGCTAAAGATCTTCTCAATTTCCCATGCAGGTGTTTGTTTGCAAATATGTTAGAATGGAGATAGCGTGAACATGAAGAATATGATCTTATGGATTTAAATGATCCGGGGACTGTGGATGCACTCTGAAAATGTTAAAAATTTTCAAAGTTCAGGGCATGAGAGTCCAACGAAGATTACTAGAATACTTGGTTCATATGTGGGATTCAGAACAACAAGTGTTCCATGTAGGTGTTCATGTCCTCTCTTTGGATATTGAGGATATTTATTTCCTGATAGGGTTGTCATGTCATGGGGCACGCGTGACTTTGACAGGTGGTCGAGGTGGTGGATTGCCCATGAGTGGGTACATTTGTTGGCATTGTGAACCTAATGCCGAAAGACGTAAAGGAAAAGTAGCAATCCGAGGTGTGAGATATTTGACCCTCAGGACCATCCTTTTTACTATTTCACAAATGGTAGGGAGTGCTTCGCCACACATGGCACTCGAAAGTTACTTTCAATATGATATTGAATGCTTGGAGCCTCAAGTATTCAATTGGTGTGATGGTCTATTACATAGCATGAAAACTCAACTCACGAAAAGCAAGAATGGGGACCTCAAATAGTTCGTTTATGGGTCTATTTCAGTATCTTTCTTCCTAGAAAGAGTTCCACACCTACGGCTGTAGGTGGAATGGGGAATACCAGCCCCAAGAGATCCATGAATGAAAATATGTTGTGATCTTATGACACGGCATGTGGCAGGCCGGATTGTGAAGTATGATGATGCATTCTTCAATTGGTTGGGACCGCAAATCCTGATGATTGATGATTATGCTTATGCCGGTCTAGAATTTCGGGGTGATCCATATTTGGTTCTCCCTGAGGGATCTCAGTGGGGAGATCTAGGTAAGAAAGAAATTTGTTTTTTACAATGTTTTTATGAGTTTTTAAAATATTTAATGTTTTCTTGTTTCCAATCGAAAGACTAATCAAAAAAAGTTGTTCATGCAGAAGTAGGGCCACACCGACCCCCGGGCTCTTCTCCTATTCAAAGGTGAGGAGAGGCACGCGTAGTAGCTAGATGGGATGTCGAGGATTATGATGCGATAGAGAAGAACCTGGAAGGCTTGATGGCAGACATCCCTGATATATTCATCAACGAGATCCTAATGCGTCATAAACAACATACTGTAGGCATATCTGTCTCAATTAGTTGGTTACTACGTAGGGTAGCGAGAGAAATAGTATGTTATCACGAGAGGCATCCATGATGTCATTTTGTATGGGCCATGGGCTCTATATTTTGATATTTGGATGAAAACTATATTTGTAAACATTATATCACTATATATATATATATATATATATATATATATATATATATATATATACACACACACACATGAGGCTTTTACCGGTTTACTCTGCTTTTTATACAATATGTGAAATGTGATTGGAATTACAAATGTCTCAAATGTATTTTTAATACATAATTAGCTAGAGAATCGGTTGATGTATTTAGACATATAGGAATGTGTTGATATTTAATATAATTGAAATGACGTTCCAAGCGGCAGATTCGTAAATATACCCATAATAGAATAGGGCTTAGGATAGTATAGACATTGTTTAACTGTAGTACTACTAGCTGTGAATCAAGCCGTATAATGAAGCGATGAATCCCAAGAGAAATAGCACTAGTCTATAATTTGATGACCGCACTATACTCTGCAATATTATTGGTCGCTTAACCGAGACAAACACCTTGTAGAAAAATAAGTTCGTTTGAGGGTGCCTAAATTTCCCAACCAGCAGAAGCTAAATTCCAGGTACTGCGAATAACACCATCAGTGAAGAAAATGTAAGGTAGTGAAAACACCAACATCTGGAGACCAAACACAATGCAGGGTAAGTAGTCAGAGGGAAAAGTCAAATAGCAGAAACACACTAAAGTAACACACAAGAGTATGATACAGTAAAAATACAAGTGCTCATGTAGAGATAGGCTAAGCGTAGTACTTCTTCAAGTAATGCCCATTTCTGGGTTCACTCAAAGGAATGTCATTTTAATCTACTAGCTCATATGCTCCCTTCTCCAACACTCTTTTAACAATATAAGGGCCTCGCCACATAGCCTAAAATTTTTTGTCTCCTAGCAAATCACAATCTTGTTCATAGAGGAGAACTAGATCACCTTTAGAAAACACACGTGGCTTGACATGTTTGTCGTATTGGGATTTTACGCGTTTCTTCTGGGTTTCAATAACTAGGGTGGCATCACAACGACATTCATCCAATTGTGTAAGATAGAATAGACATTCCTCCTCGGCAGAGGTGTTTGGGAGAAGTTGGACAACTAGTTTTAACTATGGAATTTCACATTCAATCGATAGAACAACTTCTAAACAGTACACTAATTGGAAGGGTGTAAACCCTGTGGCTAAATTCACGGATGTCCGATAGACCCACAATGTTGAGAAAAACATCATGTGCCAACTCATTTTTTGAATTTTGATAATCCGTCAAAGCATGGTAATAAGTACTTTGTTTATTGCTTTGACTCGATCATTGGCCTGTGGATAGTAGGGGGTTGAGGTTTCATGTCGACGACCCAACTTTTCCGTAAGCTCAGACATCATAAAGTTTCAAAAGTGGCTACTGTGATCGGTAACGATATCCTGTGGGATTCCAAATCGTGTAATAATGTGACTGAAGATTAATCAGGCTGTAGTTTTTCCCATGTTGTCGAATGTAGGCATCGGATCTGCCCACTTCATGAAATAATCTATGGCTACAATAATGTACCCAATCCCCCTGACTGAGTGAGGGTGACATGTTATGAAATCGATGCCCCATTTAACGAAGGGTCGAAAAGAAACTACAGGATGTAAGGGAGTGGGGTGAGATCTTATTTTGTTGTTGTATGCTTGGCAAGTGTGGCATTTTTGGATGAAAATAATACAATATTTGAATAGAGAAGGACAAAAATACCCATCTCATAAGATCTTTTAGGCGATAGCATATCCAGACATGTGACCACAACATGCTCCAGAATGGCAGTCATTCAGAGCTTTCTCAGCCTCATCATAAGTGAGACATCGAAAAAAATTGGAGTCAACTCCACTGCGATAAAGAGTATTACCGAGGATGATATACTAACGGGCTTGGTAACATATGCGACGATGGTCAGTACTAGATAAATCGGGCTAAAAATCCCAAGTCTGGAGATATATAATGATATCTCCATACCAAAGGTCATCATAACTGATCAGAAAAAGGGATTCATCGAGTAATGAATCCTCTGCTACATTTTACGTCTCAGAACAGGGAAGCTCACATATCAATTCGGCAAACACCAAGGATTTCTTAGACTTAGCATGTTCAAACTCTAATTCAAACTCCTGGAGTATCACAATCCATTTGGAGTATTTTCCCCCTAGAAACTCGCATGTAAGAATGTGTTGCATAGGGTTGCAATCAAAAATCACAGTGGTCTTGCGTAAAAGGATATAGTGATAGAAACGTTGGACAACTTGAATAGCTTCCAAGGCCAGTTTTTCAACATGTAAATACTTGGCTTTAGTATTCATGATACTGCAACTAAAATAATAAATGGCATGTTCATCGTGAGAATCATCCTCTTGGAATATAACTGTGGCGATGGTCGAATCCGAAGGAGTAAGATAAAGGAAATAATCTTGACTATAATCAAGCGTGAAAAGTAGTGGGGTACGGGTTAAAGTCAATTTCAAAGCGTCGAAGGATTTGTCGGTAGTGGTGTCCCATAAAAATTCAGATCCTTTCTTTAATAGTTGAGTAAATCTGAGCGTTAACTCAGCGTAGTTCGGGATAAAATGACGTAGAAAGTTTTCCTTCCCTTGAAAACTTTGTAGCTGGCGAAGTGAAGAAGGAGGAGGGAGATTGAGAATGGCCTCAACCTTCAAAGGATCTACCTGGATCCCTTGATGTGACATAATAAATCCTAAGAGTCGTTTGGACTCCATGTAAAAGGCACATTTGTGTGGGTTTAAGCATATATGATACAACCGAAAGCGAAGGAAAATGGCTTGGAGGTGGGCCGAATGATCACTACAATGCATGGAAAGTGCTGGTAGGCCATCTAAATATGGTTGTACAATGTGATTAATATCATGGAAAGCATAAGACATAGTGCGTTGAAACATGGCACTGACGTTCTTTAAACCGAAAGGCAGTTTCCGGTAGGCAAAATTGTCACAAGGACAAATAAAAGGGGTTTTGTGTTGATCCACGAGTAAGATGTTGATCTGATTATTTTCAGAGAAACCATCCATCAAAGAGAAGATTTCACTTTTGGCGCAATTGTCGATGATTTGGTCAACGAAGGGGGTGGGAAATTTGTTTTAGGACAAGCTTTGTTGATATCCCTATAATCAACACAGACACAGATCGTACCTTGTTTCTTGTTAACTGAAACTAGATTGGATACCCAATCAGTTAAATCCACGGGATAAATAAAGCCAACTCTAAGAAGTTTCTCGACTTCAAGCTTGATAGTGGCTGTTTTGTGAGGATGGATCAGGAGAATTCTTTGTTGGATGGGTTTAGCACTCGAGTATGTCTTGATTTCACGTAAAACAATATCGGGGTCAATACCAAGCATCTCTTCATAGTTCCATGCGAAGACATCACAAAAATATTGAAAAAGGGATTTATACATGACAACTTCATCAGTGGAACACGAAGCTCTGATGTGCACATTTTAAACAACTCCAGGTTTGATAGAGATGTCAAGGGGGATGGTGGGTGAAATTTTGCTTAAGTTCCCTTTGTATAACACATCGTGTGTGGAGTCAGGAACCGAAGTAATAACAACAATGGTCGATGGGGTCAAAATCTGTTGGTAACTCTCGAGGGTGTGTTTTTCTAGGAAGAGAATGGAATGATGATGTCCATCATCCCAAGGAGTGTCCTCGATAGACATAACAAACATAATCATCTCATTTGTGGGAAAAATCACGTGAAAACGATCTGGAGTTGAATCGCCAAGAGAGGGGGTAGAGGGGGATACCTATTGAATGACTTGATAGGCGGATTCAATCAGACTTAAAGGTATCTGGTCGCCATATTGTGAATAATCACCAGGTTCAGGTATTAGCCATGGGTCAGAGGATGAATGGGTTTCACGAATGGAGGTGGAAATCATGTTGATCGAGGCAACCAGAGGTGGTAGAATGTCGGGTGGTGGGATAGGGAATGTACCCATCAGAGTGTAATATTTTAGTAGACCCACGCCAATATTCTCGTATTTGGGGGGTGTATTAGCTATGAAAGGTATGTTGTTGGTACGTGTGTCATAGTTGAAGAAGGCTAGTTGGTCCACTGTAACTACCTTTCCTTGATGCGGAAAATGCACGATATGGAAAAGAGTAGACACGACTGCATGCATAGAATCGATCCAGCTATGGACAAGTAGAAGGTTATAATCCATAGGTGCGTCAAAGACCTCAACTTCAACATTGACCATTTTTCCTTCTAACGTAATAGGCAACGAAGGGAGGACATCGTAGGGCTTAAATCCAGAGCCATTAAAGGCCTTGAGCGTGTTGTGTGATTCCATCAAGGGAGGAGAGTCGATGGTTTTCCAGCAGGCAATAGACATGACACACGTCGAGGCACCCTAATCAATAATTGTTCTACAAATGTTCTTGTCGGAGATAACAACTTGGATTTGAAATGCGAGTTAAGGGGGTAACATTGGAATGTGATCTTCCAAGTCAAAGATTATTAAATTTGTATCTGTAGGGTCAATTCCACTGATGGATTTCAACAATGCCTTATGTTGTGTAGGAAAAATCTGAAGGACTTCAATGGATGACATCGCAGACAATGCTTGTGCTAGGTTTTCTACTATACTGTATTTCTGAGCAGCATGCGCATGAGGATTGAAAAAAGACTTTCGAACCACGCCCTTGGGAGGAGGGTGAAGGAATGTATCGGGGTTCGGTCATTCGATATGAAGAGGATTTTTGGAGGGTGGAGCTGAGGGAGATTGTTGAACCAACAAAGGTGGTATATCATCAAATTTCTCCTCGGAGGAAGGGTAATCTTTGGCACGAGTGGTAAGTGTGATGTCATTCTTCTTTGAATCACCATTACACATAAGTATATAGCAGGTGGTGGAGGAAGAAGGTTGATCATGGATGGCCAATTGAGCATGTTATTGAGAAGGGAAGGGTTGAGACAAGACATCAGGGGTAGGAGTTTTTGGGGTCCCTTAGAGGAACTTCATGACCTCAACACGTCTCGGGCAATCCTTCATGTAGTGATCATCACCATAGATAAGGCAAGGATAGTGAGGTTTGTGTTTATCCTTATCTTCAGCAGGTTGTGTCTTTGTCTTATCGGATTGTGGGTTGTTATTCTTATCCTCCTTATTCCTACCCTTCCCCTTTTTAGATTTATTCTTATCGATAGGAGTCGATTGAATGATGTTCACTTCTGAAGTTTTACCAGTGGGAGGAGTGGGTGTCAGAGCAGTTTGAACATTAGAAGCATGGGATTTTGGCATGGTGTGAGAGGTTTGTGCAGATTGAGGTTGAGCATGGAAAGTACCTATCACACCATCAATGGAATGAGAAGTTGTTGGGGTCGTTAAGGTGGTTGTGGGAGAAGGACGACGTGCATCGGGAAGCAGATCATAAAGAGTACTCATTTGTGAATAAACGAGATCAAGATACTCAGCGCAAATGATTGCATGTTCTTCTATGATGACTGCACCCATAGCAATGCCTTTAGATATGTCATTCACAAAGGATTTCGTGAACCATTTTGCCAATAAATGATCGGGAAGATCGAGTTTGATTAGACATCGTCTTTGTCTCCACTCATGAATGTGATCAAAGATATGAGTGGATTTACTTTTATTGAAATAACTCAAAATCTCAGTTCATGTTTCATAACGTATTGGCAACTAGTAGTGAGTGAAGAAATCCATAACTAGGGTATTGAAATCAGTGAATAATCCTCGTGGAAATTCTATATACCACTTTGCAACTGAACCCGTGAGGGTTCGTTGAAAAAGGTGTAACTTAATGGAGTCATCCATCAAAGAGTTGGATGAAAACCAAAGGTGTAAATTTATTACATGATTGTTCATATCCTCTCCTGGTTTACCATCAAACTTAGGAATGTCGAATGGGATTTTGGCTGGTATGACCGACCAATGAGGAGAGTGACGGATAGGATCATTCAAAATTCTAGACAGATCGGGGACGTCCAAAGTGTCCAAAAAGGGTTAATTGTCTATTAACATGAGGGTACTAGTGACTTTGGGGAGGAAGTCTTGTTGGTATACCAGTAGGACCGTAAGCGGTTTGCATATAATGTGAAGATTTGGGCAGATTTGGTTGTTGGTATGGAGTCATGTAGCCCATGGGGTTGGGTTGGTTAGGGATGTTCCCTTGGAAAGGAGTACTGGACTGAACATTCAGTCCCCAAGTGGGATTCAAAGAACCCAGATATGGTTGACCATAGCTCGAGGGTATTGAAACATTGGTTTGAGAAGGTTGTCCACTAGAGGGTTGTTGGTTAGCTTGAAGGTTCCAAATGTGAGATAACAATTTTGATGCGTTCGGTCCATATTGTGAATTATAAGTTCCAACTTGAGAATGTCCTCCATAAGGAGGAGGCACCTCAATTTGAGAGTGACCTCCAGATTGAGGTTTCTTCCCGACACAAGATTGCCCCCCAACGGGAATATGGTAACCAGAAGTGAATAGATGATAAGTTCTACCAATTGGATTAGAGCCACTGGGGCCATATCTGCCATGAAGAGGTGGATAAGACCCTCTGGAGAGGATTTGGGAAGGGGTGGGAACATAACCAGCAGAGGTATTATCCCCAAGTGG
>JZKD02S2014382.1:116963-130429 GCA_000966675.3 Picea glauca
GCCGGGTGCGATCCCCGAGTGATTTTGACGGCTTAGATGCCCCTGAGTCGCGGTTTCTCAAGCCACAGGTTAATCGCAGGTCCTGCACAAATTAACAAACAAAAAAAAAAATAAGTTACATTACACATTAATGTAAACTTATACTTTAATTTATACATTATATTAATGTAATAACATGCTAGTTTTTTATTAATGTCTTATTTATTTATGAAACTATTTTTTTATTTGTGTATTGATATTTTATTAATGTCTTAATGTATTTATATGTTAGTAATGTTTTTTATTAAAAATGCAATAACATGTATTAATTAATTAAATAAATACATTTCAATGTATTTTAATATATCAATGTTATTCATAGTCATGACCATAAGAAATCATGATCATGATCAACCATAGTCATTTTCCATAAATGTATTAATAATTTGATAATGTATTATTTATGCATTACTTTATGAGTGTATTAATACTTTAAYAATATRTTRATGTGTTAATTAATTAATAMATAACATTATTAATGTATTAATAAGTTAATATGTTACATAATACATTRATGTATTAATTAATTAATACATTACATTATTAATGTATCAATTAATTAATAAGTTACATTATACTTTAATGCAAATTTATAGTTTAATTTATACATTATATGAATGTTATAACATATTAATGCTTTGTAAATGTCTTACTACTTTTATTAATGTATTATTTTATTTGATTATTAATACTCTATTTATGTATTAATGTATTAATACTTAGTAATGTATTTATTAGAAATGTAATAATCAATTAAATTATTGGGTTTCAATATAATTTAATGTATCAATGACATTCATAGTCATAACCATAAGAAACCATGATCATGGTTAATCATATTAGTCATTTTCAATAAATGTATTAATACTTTAATAATATATTATTAAAGTATTACTACTTTAATAATATATTTATTAAGTTATTACCCCTTTAATATTGTATTTATTAATGTATTAAAATTTTAATAATGTTTTACTAAATATATTAACGTCAATGTATTACTACTTTATTAATCTATTATTTTGTTAGTGTACTAATACATTAGAAAGTGTATTTATTAATCCATTTATTAATCCATTCAATGTATTTATTGATGTATTCAATATATTAGTGCTTGCTATTGATGTATTTAATATATTAGCAGTGTATTAATTGATGTATTTATTAGTGCAATAATACTTTAGTAATGTATTTATTAGTACATTTAATATATTTAATGTGTTAATGTATTGATTGATGTATTTAATGTATTAATACTTTATCAATGTGTAAATTACTAATGTATTAATTAATTAATGTATTTATTGATGTATTCAATATATTAGTGCTTTCTATTGATGTATCTATTATATTAGTAATGTATTTGTTGATGTATTTATTAGTGCATTAATACTTTAGTATGTATTTATTAATGCATTTAATGTATTTAATTTGTTTTTTTTTTTTTTAAATAAAAAGGTGGTACCTGTTATATTACCAAAAAGTAGAGTACAATGTTCCTTGTTTCAGCCAGTTGTCCTGCCTGAGTAGGAAACCAGGACAGCTGGGCTAGTCCATAGAAAAACATTGGGGTGCCCTGCCCGAGGGAAACTAGGCCTAATAGTCTAGAGAGTTTTAAAACATATATCATAGCTAAGTAGAAAAAGAAACAAAAATTTCTAACTGGACTGGACATCTGAGATTATTCTAACCAGGTGTATCATGCTTCCTCTGGCGCCAGCCTGCCGGGAGTGAGTACGGCCTTGCACACGTCGGGCACTGATGTTTGGGAGAGCCTTTGGAGTAAGCTGCTAAGATCATGTCCAGTCGCTGGTCCATCCGGGCGAGGTGGAAAGCATGGTCTTCCATCAGGTGCCTGAGCTCAAAGATGAGTGGGAGGTACCAAGAATCGGAGGCTGAAGGCTGGTTCGCTTCGTCATTAGCGGTGGGATGTCCTGTATCAGAGTCCCCCTGTGCGCGAGTAACTAGCTCCGCAGTCATCGCTGTACCTGGAGTGTCGACAAGAGGGGCCTCCTCTTCCACTATGCAAGGTGGGAAGAGGTACTCCTCGGTAACTTTGTTGAGGTCCCACTGGAATTTACCATGCAGGTGTGTTGTCGCTTCCGTGCTGACGAGCAAGAGGAGGTGGAGTTGCGCTTCCTTCCGGCTGATCTCTTCGGAAGTCGTCGTCAGTTGCTTCCCTGTTCTGTGTCTACGTCTACATCGGGTGGCAGCCATTACCAGAGCTCTTTTGAACTACTGAATGCGTTTGCGCCTTGACTTGGCCTGGTACCATGCTGCGCCTCTGTGGGATTTCCCCCAGAGTCTGGGCATGGTTCAAACTGCTACCTGCTCGCCTATGCCACTGCCTATGTGCAACGGAGGTCGGAAATTGAAATTGAGTCGAATGAGAATTGCAGGGGTCCAATTCCTTTTACCTCTGTTTAACCTCGCAATTGCAAACCACTCGATCGTGCCTGTCAAGTCCATTAATACCAGGCTGTTACTGCTCTGGCTCCAGGTACAAATCCCTCGCACGAGAGGGCTCGTCGACATGAGGCTCCTTGTGTAGTCCATCTGCGTTTTAATGGTCGAGGGACGGTTCGTCGGTCGATGGCATTAATGGGCATCCCTGAAATCATCCAAGTGGATGCGGGTCGGCGCGTGTCACCCCATCCGGGGGTAGGAGGTCCTTGTGAGCTAGGGCCTGACACTTTTTTAGGATGGCTGAGCTCTCTGGGCCATGTTCCATCCAGCTTGAGTGATCGTCTTCCCTTTCTACTGCATCGTTTGCTAGGCAGTTTGCGACCTTGTTTGTCGTTCGCTTCACATGAGAGGGTACTATGCTGAGCGTGGATGTGAGGAGGTTCATGAAGTCCTCTAGGATTCCTGAAAGGCGCCAGCTCGGCGAGATCTTTGAGGGTGGACTTCCGTTCAAGATTTTGGTGATTGCATGGATTATGATCTGCGAGTCTCCTTCTAGGAATATGTTGCGATAGCCTTTGCCTATGGTCGCTTGCAGTCCATTGAGCAGGCCTGTTAACTCTGCCACATTATTTGTCATTTCCCCAAGGAAGCTTGTTAAGAGTCCTAGAATTCTCCCTTCTGAGTTTCTGATCACTGCTCCCCATCCTGCTGGTCCCTGGTTGCCTTTGTCTGCTCCATCAAAGTTTATTTTGATGAAAGGGGCCCGAGGCGGGGACCAAGTGTCAGGACTATCTTGGGTGGGCTTGTTGGTCCGCATGACTGGATGATTGGCTGGGAGGGGCAGCCAATGTTGGAGGATGTGCTGCTCTTCGAGGATTCCTTTGAGGTCCGCCTCTCCCCAGGGTCTGCCCCGAATGGTTTCTTTGATTAGCAAGCTGGTAGTCTCCTAGGTGCTCTCAGGCGAGGAGGCCTTAGAGTGGAAGATTCTTCTATTTCTCTCCTTCCAGAGCTGCCAGAGGATAAAACCTGGAATGAGGCGCCAAATGTGGTTTAAAAGCTCATTTTTGAAGGATATTCTGTCCCAATTCTCTATTGTTTCATTGATGTTGTGGTGTTGTTGCCCCGTCTTGCGCATGATTTGCGCACTGTGATCCCATACCTTCTGACTGTAGTGGCAGCCATTGAAGAGGTGCTCTATGGTTTCTTCCTGTTGCTGGTAGAGCACACAAAGGGAGGGTCCAACGAAACCTCATTTCCTGAGATTGTCCTAGGTTAGGGATATATTGTGCACTACCAACCAAAGAAAGGTGGAGACCTTGGGCCAGAGGGCTGGGTCCCAAATTTTGTTCCAGATGGGCTGCTTATCTTCATCCTGGTTGTGGCTGTAGATGGTGTAGGCTTCCTTTATTGTGAAGGTCCCAGCTGTGGAGTAACCCCACCGCAGGATGTCTGGTCCATGTCTGATTTGAATTTTCCTTTGTTTGGCTAGAGTAGGCCAGCTTCCCAAGCTGAGATTTGTCGGGACTCCCAGGTCTTGGTGCGATATCTTCCATTGACGCCTTTACTTTAAGTGCAACATGCACGTGAGTTGCCTCCTCTAAGGTGCCCACGTCTTCAATGCCATGCAGTGGTTTGAATTTCTGCCAGGATTCGTGCCAAAACAAGGCGCTCTCCCCATCTCTGACTTCCCAGAAGGCGTGGTCCTGAACCAGGGTGCGGTTTTGCCAGGCGGTGTTCCAGATGTTGGACCCTTGTATTCTGATGTTGTGTCTGATAAGTTGATTAACCGGTGTTGAGGGGGCATATTTGTGTCTCCAAATTCGAGCCCATGCTATTGTGGGAGCTTTCAGCCAACGCCAACAAATTTTGGCACCCATGACTTGGTTGAGTTTACCTGGGTCCCGTAGTCCTAGTCCCCCTTGACTTTTTGGTTTGCAAGTTTTGTCCCAGCTCACTAGGGCCCACTTTTTGTTTGGCTTGTGACCATGCCAGAGAAAGTTGCGCTGCAAATTTCTTATGGCCTTTATGACATGTTTTGGAGCTGCTAGGACCATGAAGAGATAGCTGGGGAGGGCCTGCAGAACCGACTTTAGAAGGACGAGCCGGGAGGCTATATTGAGGGGCCTGAAAGTCCAATTGCTTAGATGATTAGAAATGGAAAGGAGAAGGTTGTCCCAGGAGATGGATCTTGCAGCTACACCTGTGAGGGGAACGCCTAGGTATTTGGATGGAAGGGAGCTCCTTGGTATGCCCAGGAGTCTTGAGATGTGGGCTTGAACAGGGGCAAGGGTGTTGAAGAAATAGAGTTTGGACTTATCAAGGTTAAGTGACATGTTGGAAGCCTCTGTGAAGTCATAGAGTATGGAGTTGAGGGTACTAGCTTCCCGTTCCGAGGGGGAGTTGAGCAACAACATGTCGTCAATGAACTGGCTATGGGAGAGGGCCGGCTGAAGATTGTGGAGGGGTAGGACTTGGAGGGAGTCGTCTGAGAGCGTCGCTGTGATGGATCTGCCCAATCCCTCCGCCATGAGAACGAACAGGAAGGGTGAGAGGGGATCCCCTTGACGAATGCCTTGGGAGGGAGAGAAGGGTCTGGAAGGAACGCCATTGACCAAGATGGAAAAGAAGGTGGAGGAGACTAGATTGAGGATCCACTTGACCCAGCCCTGATCGAAGCCAAAGGAATCAAGGATAGCTTTGAGATATTGCCAGCTAGCTCTGTCGAAATCTTTGGAGAGGTCTAGTTTTATTAACATACCTGGGGTTCTAGAGGTTTTGAGAGAGTGAATGACTTCATGCGCTAGGATGACGTTTTCCATGATTTGGCGTCCTTCCACGTAGTCGGCCTGCTCTTTGGAGATGACGTGCATAAGGATGGGTTTTAGTCTGTTTGCTATGACCTTCATGATGATCTTATAGATGACGTTGCAAAGAGCTATGGGTCTAAAGTGCCTGGGGTTGGTTACTCGCTCTTCTTTGGGAATGAGGGTGAGGAAGGTTGCATTGAGAGCGAGTAGAACCACTCCCGAGACTCTCGATTCCTCCACCACTTCCCAGACGTCTTTTTTTATCAAGTCCCAGCAGTGATGAAAGAAATCCGTTGTAAACCCATCCGGTCCTTGGGCTTTGCCTGGGGGCATGTCCTTTACTGCTCGGTCCACTTCCTCCTGCGTGATAAGCCTGGTGAGGGCGGCATTCTGTTCCTCTGTTACTAAGGCTAGAATGTGCCTTGTGACTCGTTGGATGGAAGCAGTTCGATCCCTCTGGTTTTTCGTGAGCAGGTCTTGATAGAAGGTAATTAGATTTGCTTCTATCCTAGAGTGATCTCTGATTGTGACGCCCTCCTCATTTTCTAAGTGGGTGATCCGGTTGACATGTCGTCTGTGCATCACTGTCCGGTGAAAGAACTTGGTGTTCCGCTCCCCTTCGTTGAGCCACTGGACTCGAGATTTCTGTTTCCATAGAACCTCCTCCTGTTTTCTTCTTTCTTCCAGTTGCCCTTGGAGTAGTGCTTCCTTTTTCATTAGGTCATCAGTTCTGGTCCCAGCAATGAAGGTTTCCTGAATCGCCTGTAGTTGGCGCTCTATATCTTGAATGCTATGGAAGATGTTACTGAAGCAGTTCTTGTTCCATTGCTTCAATAGCTGCTTGAAGTTCTTGATTCTTTGCTGAAATCTGTACATGCTGGAACCGTGGTCTATTTCAGCTTACGCCCACCATTCCTTGGCTAGGTGTTGGAAGTCCAGGTGAAGGAGCCAAAACTTTTCAAAGCGGAAGGGTTTGAAGCTAGGTGTGGGTTCTATATCCATGCTGAGGGCTAGCGGCTAGTGATCTGAGCCACCTCTCGGTAGGATGAGGCTTTCGAACTAGGAGCCAGACTCCATTAATGCCTCTGAGACCAGGAAGCGGTCCAATCGGCAATGTGCTGGGTACCCGATCTACGATTCGACCAGGTGAAGATGCCATTGTTTCTCTCTATGTCTACTAAGTTGAGATGATCAATGAGAGTTTTGAACTTACCACTGTCTTTTTCCAGCCTTTTGATGCCTCCAGTTTTTTCTTCTAGTGAAAGGATCATGTTGAAGTCCCCTCCCAAGACCCAGTTGCGTGTGGCTACCAAGGTCTTGATGAGTTCCAGTCGCTACATGCGCTTGTCTTTTTCTTGCTGGCTGTGAGGGCCGTAAACATTCGTGATGTCCCCCTCCTGATTCGAGCCAATGATCTTGAAGTGAGCCGTAATCGTGCCCACTGTTGAAAAAGGGTTGTGGATGCTGATGCGTGCAGGGTTCCAGAGGATGTCCAGGCCTCCTGAGGCTCCTGCAGAATCTGTTGATATGAAGTCACAGTCTCGCAAGATTCATTGGAATTTGATTTCCGCTTCTGCCCCCGCGCATTTGGTCTCCCGTAGCAAGAGCATGTCTGGATTCTCAGCTTTTATACATTCCCAGAGGGTTCATTGTTTTGACCTTCCATTAAGTCCTCTTATGTTCCAAGTGAGGATTTTCATCATTGGGTTGGTGTTGGGGTTTGGAGATAAACCTTCGAGATCTTTTGTATCTGTCCTGAGTTTATCAAGAGGTTGTCGGCTTCCCTAATCAGTTGTTGCACTGTTTTGCGACCTCTTCTCTTGTTTTCTCGAGGGATCTTCTTCGAGCCAGAGTGGGAGTCCGTGGCTATGTCGAGTCGTGCTATGGATCCTGCGGAGGAATTGAGGAAGACTTTGTGCACTTTGCGCAATTGTTCTTCGGGAAGGGTTTGCAGGTCCTTGCGATTCAGTGCCTCTTCTAGATTTTCGAGATCAATGCCCACCAGATCTCTCTCATCTAGTTGCATAGGGGTTTCTCCATCTCCTCCTCCCCGGTCCTCCATGTGTGCTTCCTTCCCTTGGGGGGGGTTGGGAGTCGGTGAGTTTTTCGGTTCTCTCTGCGGATTTTTATGCGGGTCCTGGATTTCATCTTCTTCTGGTAGGTGATTCAGGATCTCATAGGAGTTTCTAGTTGCAAAATCTTGCTTTGGCCTTGTTTTTTCCTTCTTGGCAGATTCCTCTTCTTTGGCGCCACCGTAGTGAATCCATCCTTTTGTGCTGGCTCGTCTGGTTTGGCGGTTTCCCTAACGAGGGGACATTCCCTGTAGAGGTGTCCATGCTCGTGGCATTTCCTGCAATGGAAGGGAATGTTCTCCTAATCCAGGGTCTGCTGCCAATCCTCGTCTTGGTATTTCAGAGTTACTGAACCAGGAAGTGCTTTGGAGATGTTCATATACATGCAGATCCTTGCATAAGAAGTGTATTTTATGTGTTTGGTAGCCTCTGATGCTCCTACATACTGACCAAGGGTGTTTCCTATGCCCATTAGGATCTCCTCCAGCTAGAAATCTTGGGGTAAGGAGTATAGACGGATCCACACTAGGGCCATGGTGAAGTCTTCTTTGTCAGGGCTGAATCTTTCGGTCCAAAATCTTAAGAAGAGCCCAGCTGAGTTGAAGAAGTAAGGCCCATTTTCAAATATCCTGTCTTTATCCTCTAGGTTGTATAGGATGATTGTAAAAAAGCCTTTGGAGCTGAGATGAACTTCGTAATCTCCTTTGGGGTTCCACTAATGCTTGATCCATTTATATAGATCCCTCTCTCAGGGCCAAAGCCCTAAAAAGTTCCCTATGAGAGCATGCTCTTTCATGAACTCAGTGTGTTATCCTACCCTAGTGGAACTAATAATGTATCTTGGTGCTTTTTCCAGTTGGGGTATGCATTTACCTGGTTCCCAGCCTCTATGTGGTTTTTCCTGGGAGGTTCCAGCTTCAGCTTCCGTGTCCATATCCTTTCTGAGGTCGTGTTCTCGAGCTAGGAGCTTCTCGCGTTCTTGTTGAGGCGGCTCAAAGGCTGGTCTCTTCACGCGGGTGCCAGATCGATCGTTGGCTACGATCTTGCTGTATGAGGGGGTCCCCCCCCTCCGCCCCCTCCGCTCCCATTTCGCTACGTCAGAAGGGGATGGTCTGGGTCATGCTGTAGAGCTCGCGCCGCATAGGGGCGCTGGTGGAGGGTCGATCGTTGCCTACGCCTGGAGGGTTAGGGTTTCCTCAGTTCTCATGTCCGCCCTTTTAATTTGTTAATGTATTTAATGTATTACTTTATTAGTGTATTAATACTTTAGCAATGTATAAATTACCAAGTCCTCTAGATGTAGGATAGTTGGTGATGGAGTGTGTTGTTAAGGCACTCTGTGATGTTAAACTCACTGGTGCGAAACCTGTGGGAACAAAAAATCCAGCCATGTTAAGGGTTGGTGTGGCTTAGGCCGGGTACGTCGTCATTAGTTTGTAAAGGTGAAAAATGATGTTGATCAGCATATATCAACCACTATTATAAAGTGGTTGTTGCTAGATACTTAATTTTGAAATTCCAAAATCTTAATAGCGCACTCAAGCAATGAGATCTTTCTTTCTTTATATACGATATTATGAAATCTCTCATTCACTCTTTCATAGGTGATTTTTTTAGTGATTGGCATTCGAGCAATGACATCCAAGCCTTAAAGGCAAGAGCTTGTTGCTCTCAAGAATCAAATACTTGTGTACATTCACTCTCATCTTTATGGCATCTAGATATGTTTGGAAAGTAATAATTAAGCTCCTCTACGTATGATCTAATATGATCGTACTGATCCTAAAGCTGTCAGATTGGTAAAAGATTTGTAAAAGCAATGTGTGATGGATTAAGTCTGTAATAATGCATTACTATGATACAGGATATTTCAGCTGAGAAGAGACATGATGCAATAAGCAGCATGGTGTACGAAGCAAAGGAAAGAGTTCGAGATACTATCGATGGTTGTGTAGGAGTAATCAATTATTTGGAGAATAAAGTGACCGATCTGCAATTACAATTGGCTTAAACACACGCAAATGTAGCTAGCATTACTAAACAACATGCCAATACCTTAACCATCATCTTTGGATATCATGTAGTCTAAGAGCCTGGTTTTTACGTCCCATCACTTCAAGAGAATCTAGACACCCACATGAACGTGTCATTTTTAAACGACATAGCTCCTCTGCAGTTATGGGAGACTGAAGACAACCATATGAATGTGCCTATTATGGAAGCCACTCTCGACATAAATAACATTGATTCGATATTTCTTAGTTTGAGAATAAATTTATGTAAGGGAAAACTTTTTATGTTTCTTCCTCTACCTCCTTTCCCCGATCCCCGAGATGATTCAAAAAAATGATTATTCTTCGATCCCTAGGTTTTTGTATTTTTTATTCAAGTCACTGTCACCTAAACCTTTGTCACTAGTAACAAAGAAATAGATAATAAATTTACATGTACCTAGAACTTCGTGAGCTTTTGAAATTTTCCACACTTTAGAAGCATCCATCACTTGTTTTTTTTATTTAGTCAAAATTTATTGAAATAGTTTGTGGCCGCACATTTTCAATTGTATAACATCCTTAGAAATATTTATATAACAAATATTTTGTAATTATATATTATCACAATCACATAATTGAGATTAGATATATACAAGGCATCTAAAATATCATTTAATTCAACCTAAATATTAAATTTGTTTATAAATAATACAAACCCTAACCCCCCTAATATATAATCCTAAGATTTTCAAAATAGTTAACATTTTATTTACTCAAATCTTATCAAACTAAACTCATCCAGTATCAAAGGTTTTTATAATCCTATAATATTTGATGCCTAGATATGTAATTTTGAGAAGGGATGCAAGGATGTTATTCTATGCATTGATTATATTGTGAAAGATTAACATTAAATAAATAAAGATTGAAAATCGAATTTACATTAATAAATATTATGGAATATTAATAGATTTCAAAATGATTATTAATATTTTGCAATTTTTTAATACAATTAAAGATAAACAAATATTCTTAGACAATCGATGGGATTTATTATCCTTATAAAATGTAAAGAAAATGTAAATGCAAAAAAATAAGATTAACATTAAATAAATAAAGATTAAAAATGGCATTTACATTAATAAATATTATGGAATATTAATATATTTCAAAATGATTACTAATATTTTTCAATTTTTAATACAATTAAATATAAACAAACATTCTTAAACAATTGATGGGATTTATTATCCTTATAAAATGTAAATAAAATGTAAATGAAAAACAATATCCAATTACATAAATTATATAATAAAGTTAGTATTTATATTGAGTATAAACACATTTAATAAATGCTAAATTAAATGATATTTTGGAGTCCCCTTATTCATATCTAAAATATCTATCTCACTTCCATAGTCACATTTATAACTTGTCTATCATCCTTCATCAATCACAATTATGTGTGGTTGTGCTAGTTATGAGAATTTTAAAAAGTGGTAAAGATTGTGGAAGATAAGATTCGCTCGAGATGACTTTTATGAAGAATAAATTTCTTACTCGTATTGTTTACTATTTCTTACTCTAGTATGAATCTCTAAATTACTCTAGTAAGAACGGTTGTTGCAAATTAGCGCTGAAAAGGGATTTAGAATAGTTTTGTCCCTTCCATCAAGGGTTCAGACGCAACTATATACCCTCTCCTGACAATTTGATAACAGAGATAATATATTGGGTCTTGAGCAACCCTTCATTTGACCTACCTTTTGAGTCAATGAAAGAAATAAGTGATTATCAACTGCTTCTTAAAGAAATGATTCAAAAGAGATAAATCTATACATCCCTCTCCTCTATGGCACATTTTGGGCATCACCTAATAATAATACTATAATATACAGGAGCTGCCACACCTTTCTCGTGGATCCAACAATGAATATTGTGAACAATGAATATTGTGAGGAGAGGGAAAGAATGAGCCAATGGGGGAAATGTCAAGCCCAAACAAGAAAGCTAATGCATTCATCATATGATTGATTGCTAGGCCCTCTTTTCTATTATTGACATCATTTCAATCATCTGATTCCCCCTTGTTTACAGGAGATTAACTCGTGTGCTTATAAACAAATTAAAAATTGTGGATAACATCATGATCATCCCTACCTAGTTTTCTGACATTTGATGTTTCAATCTTGTTGATGACTGGTGGTGTTAGCGGTGTGACATTCTCAAAAATTAAATTTAAAAATAAAAAAAACATGCATAAAGTCATTATCTTTATCCCACCCAATAGCATAATCAAACTAGAAAAAATAACACACATTCTAATGCATAGAGGATCAATATCAATTCACACACACAAAATCCATATGGGTTTTGAAAGAGGAGGCCATTGAAATGAGATATAGCTGCAAAGGAAGACTACGAGCTACAAGAAGCCAAAAAACAATGAGATATACCTGCAAATGAAGATGAAAAGCTACACGAAGCAAAAAAAGGATGTGTTCAACCCCAAACAAGCATAAACACCACTTACATTGATCACATGGGTGCATGAAGGCTCGAAACAGGGTTGGATTATCCCAGAGAGAATCCATAGAATGATCCTCACAGTTGCAAACCCTACCCTACAACAATGCGAACGTAGGTGAAATTAACTCCTACTTCTAGAGCAATTGATAGTTCGGGTATAGTACCTTGTTGAAGTTAGTGTGCCCCTTCTCTGCCGGATTGAGTGGCTCCATCTTCAGCTCTGTCTTTTGAAATCTTTTTAGTGGCTTTAGATTTATGTGTAATATTGGTCTCAATTATTTACTTGTCACTATCTATTACTTTATAAGGTTAAATTAAGGATCATTATTTATGTTCCATTTGTTTATTTACTTGTCACTAAAGGTTAAATTAAGCATTATTATTAGTGTTTGTTTAATTAAGCATTATTATTCATGTTTGTTTCAAATTTAAATTAAATGTTTGAAAGTTAAAATAAATTTATGATGATTTATTTTATTACAAATTTTTATAATTATTTAATTTTACAAAATATTATTATAATTTATTTATTTTTTTCCACTTCACCCAAACCTTGTAATCACCAAGATGACAATTTTAAAATGATTGTGTTCGTTATTTTCCAATTAGTGATTGTTTCCATTATTTTTGTTTGAACCTCGATAACAATTTAAAATGATCTTTTTCATTATTTTCCAATTACTGATTGTTTCCATTATTTTATCATGGTGTTAAATTCATAATAGGTGAAAAAAGATGACAGCTAAAATATGAACCATTAGTATGATAAAATGGGAGAGTAGAGTGTGACGCATAAATAATAAATAAAACACCCTCGCTTGAATTAATGTAAGAAATACATATAAATACAACATGGTTGTCTCAATATAGATAAAGAACCTAGATTACACAATCAATCACTTAACCACACATCAAAATAGGAGCAAACCAATCTTCTCAAATCCAACTCACTATCAATCTCCTAAATAGTAAACCAAGATAAACATTATCTCTAACACACCCGCTTAATGCTTGTCTTCATATCTTCTTGATATGGTTTTTCTTGTCTTGGTCTTCATTTGGATTATGTCCTCATATTTGTTCATCTTCATCCTTTAACTTCCATTATTATGGGCTTCAACTTTAAATTGGTTGTTTATTGGCCTTGTACCTGCATGAATTGTTTACTACAAACAATTGATTAGTGGTGTCCATATAAAAAGAAATACATCTACCGAGATACATGGGTATCAACCGCTATACTCGCCAGTTCTGTAGAAATGTTTTTCACCTACGTGATTCATCAATATATAAAATTATTCCTTAATCATAATTTGGTCCCACAAACTCTAAGACTCATAACTTGGTCCCAAACATTATGAGATTATTTCATCTTACATTCCCCACCGAATCGAAGACTCTAGGTTCTTCGACCTTCATCAACCTTAGGATAGATTACACCTGTCACCCTCGTACCTCTCATAGTGGTCTCTTCCACAACTTGATCCACATCCTCTCCATGCAGAAAAGGATAACTATGTGTGAATCTGCACCACAAAATGTATGACTAAACAAAAAACCTAGGGAGCTAACATGCCTATAACTAGGAAAAACAACTTGGACCAAACTTTGGGGTGTCA
>JZKD02S2014382.1:180481-209887 GCA_000966675.3 Picea glauca
CATGCTTGATTACTTTTAAAGCATTAGTGAAAAGAGTGCATTGGTTCGTTGTTTGGTATCAATCATTGAAATGTTTTAGATCTAAACTATTTGTTGGTTGTTTGGAGTGTGAGGTCTCCTATTCAAATCTTTTGCCTCCCATATCTAGATTACATTGAATTGAAAGATTTTGATTATCATATTTTCATTTCTTTGTTGGGTCAAGAGTCATAACATCACCAAAAGAGTTTAATCCATCTCCCTTTGACTTAAGGAAAATCCATTAAAAAGAATCGTGTAATCTAAAATTTATTAGAAAATTCTATTTTATTCTGAACAAACAGTGGATAGACTTAGGAATTTGGAATAATATTAGACAGTAAACTCTCCAAGGCCATTCCAACAAAAAAATAGGATTAATTAAAGAGTGGAAAATCCATTCCTAGAACTAGTGTGTGAGGAGACTCCTCTAACACATGAGTTAAGAACAAGCTCGCATCAGGGAACGTAGGGAGATTACCCCTCTCTTCTTGTTTTGGTGTTTGTGATACCACTTCAATTTTTACATATAAAAGGGTTTTGTTGGTGCCACACGTCCGAAGGTTTGGGATTATTTAACTTGCACTTACATGCGGTCAGACCTACGAATTTTTGTTGGGTCATTGATTCTAAGGTGGTATCCTTAGTGACCATTCCTAGGAAGCTACATAAGTGATTGCACATGGGAAGTTCTTTTAGTACCCAGGGAAAACATTCGTTCATGGTATCAGATTCCGCCAATGGTGTCTTCCTCATTAAAGGGTACTTGACCGAGTCAGGGTTGTTTCATGTAGATCATCATAAATGATCCTAATACCTTCTCTAACCAATCTTGTGGGGACTTCATCTCCTCCACAAGGTTGCTTTTCGGAAGGCCCCTAATACAATTAGTTTTTTTTCTATTTTCCTAGATTGATTAGTGGTGCATACTCTTTGAGTCTGATTTTAGGTCATCCTTAGTTTGAATTGTGATTGGATTTCCACATATTACATTCATTGTGGATGAATCATAACATTGATCTCGTCAATTATGAAGACTTCAACCCATGTTGAAACCGGCTTTTTGTAAATTCTAACCTTGTACAATGTCTACTGTAAACAGATATTAAGAAAATAATAGAAAAGATACAATGGAAAATACAAACATTACACAGATATTTCCCACCTGGAAACCCAAACCGAGAAAAACAAAATATATTATATTCATTCATTGTGTTACATTGTTTATAATACAATATACATATAGGAGCCAGCGACATGCAAAACCCTAACCCAATGACCTAGATTAGTCCAAAACCCTCATTCCTTAACCAGAAATAGAAAACCATCGAAAAAAACTATGTGCTGAAAAACCACCTAAATACATGACACGTTTACCAAGGTAGGTGTCATGTTTCCCAAGGCAACAAATTTTTTTCCGAGGGACTACTCGTGCAAAGAATATAACACATACCCAAAATTTTTAACCAATGCAATATACGTGACAAATATTTTGAAGGGACTAAAATTTGGCTTGATGAGACTTGTTTCGTCGAAGTAGAATGGGTAGATGAACTTCCTCAACCAAATTTAAATCCTCCTTTGACTAAGACAGACGCACCTCTACTAGGTAAGGGAAGTTTTTTAGTGATCATTTTTCTTTGTTTATTCATCCTCTCACCATGTTAGGATCAAGTATTTCATCCATTGTAGCTGAGATATCCATCCCATCANTTCATTTTCAGTTTAATATAAGATTGCAGAAGCATGTTTTATCCATATTAGAGATTCTTGTGATGTTGCTTGTAGAGTTTGTCCATTTTCTTAGTTTCAATATCACTCCATCTATATTTTCTTCTCGATTTGTAACTATTTTGTAATAGAATTAATCCTTTGTTAGATTCTCTGTTGCAGAATGGTTATAGGTTGTTTCTTGTAGAGGTCAAGGTTCAGAATTCATCCTTTGCTAGATGCTCTGTTCCGACCATATCTTTCCATGGATTTGTGCTTGGAATTCACTCGTTGCTAAGTGCTCCTTGTGTATTGATATGTTTTCTCTTTATTCTGTTGCCATACTTTTACAAATCCTTCTCTTTGTAATCATCTTTAATCTCACCTCTGCTCCATGGATTTCCATTGCCGAAACACTCTTTCTATTTTCTTGATCATTTGACTCCATTCCCAATGGAATACCTCCCAATCCAACCCATCAACCCTAAAAACCTCAAAACTTTATGTTACCCACAAATATGCCCATTGTTAAGCTTATTTGATATCTTATCGTGACATATTTTCTAGAGATCCCTCTCAAGTTGGAAGGGGTAGTTTCCAATCAAAAGTGGTTCAAGGTTATCTCAGAATTTACTTCCATGCAACCCAAGTCAAGTCTGAGTGACCAAATTTATTTCATTTAAAATGTGCTAAGGCTTGGCTCTATTACAACCTAGAACCAACTCTTGAGACAACATTTTCTGGTGCCCTTGTCGGGGACGGAGGAACGAAGCTATCTTCCATGGGATACGACAAAAAGTTTAGATATATTCCTTGATGGTGAACAAGGGATAGGCATTCAATAGGACGTGATCATTCACCTAGTGACTCATTGGTTCGAAGACTCTACATGATTCACTAATGACTCCACTGGTCTCAAAATGTCGAATTCGTTCGTTTATTAGATTGTTGTAAGGTTTTCTACTCTAGATTTTACAAATGTTTATGATTTTCCAAACATTGTTCCAAACATTAAAGTTTGGGAAGATGTCCTCCCTAAATTTGGAGAATATGCGGATGACAATCCTTCTCAACACTTGTTTGAATTCGACAAGCTCATGGATGAATTAAATATACATCATGAAGATGTCCTCATGAAACTGTTTATGTTTTCGTTGGAGAGAAATTCTAGACTCTGGTATAAATCCTTACCTTATTCTAGTATTCCTTCATTGAAATATTTTCACATACTTTTTCATCAGCATTGTAAGAGAATCTATTCAACTGAAATACTTTTTGAAGATTGTTGTAACATAAAATTCATAAGACAAACAGATCAAACACATCTTCTTGAAGATGAGGAAGGAATATCAAAAGTTTCTCAAGTCGATGAAGATAATCAATATGAAGAAGAGTTGGTTGATAAAGAAGTAGGATATGATAGCTCTTGTGATCACATTCAAGAGAAAGATATTCGGCATCATGGTCAACCTGCAGAAGAGAAAGAAAACAATAGTTGCTTGATCCAGACATTACACATGAGACCACCTCCTCCTTTAACAAAAGAAGAGATAGATATTCTCCTGAATAGTCACGTTGTAACTCCTGCTTACACAGATCTGTTGCATACACACAATTTTGAATATCTTGTAGACTCAGTTTTGTTTCATGAAAAAGAGGTGGTTTTCGTGTTTAACAATCCTGAAGAATGTTTGGTGTTCGAGAACGATTTAGATTTTGATGTAAAGGCTGTTGATGATGAGGAAGACAATGATATTTTTCAAAATCCGTTTCAATATCAGATTGTTGATTTTTCAATGCAGAAACCTTCAAGATTTTATTCTTATTTTCTAGTGTTTGATAAATATAGTGATGATGAAGAGGATTTTAAAGATTTGTTGTCTTATGAAATTTCATCAAATCCTATTTATCAACTAAGTGATGATCAGAAAAGTATGAATGCTATGGTTGAAAATAGATATGAATCTATTGTTCAAGAGTATAATGAAGATCCTTTTAACTTTGATACATCCTCTAAAGATATCATTGTTGGAGAGGGTGATCATAAATTTTTCCATGATGCATATTTTCAGACTTAGTTTTCATTTGATCATTATCAATATAGTAATGTAGGAAATGAAGAACATATCTCTTCTTCTCTCTTAAAATTTGTCAGTTGTAATAGGCCAGCATATCATAGTGATGAATTTATATTACGGGGATATGACGAAGGAGAAAAGACATGTTCATATCAGCAGTTGATCATGCATGTTTTCCCAACAAATATTGAGCAGTCCACATTTAACATTCAGATCAGTAAAGGCAACGAGGAACAACATTTTAGTTAGTTGGAACAACAACAAAATGAGGTATTTCTATTTGACTTTTAAGATCCAGTAGAAGTTTATATGGAGTCAATATGGGGCACTGAATTTTTTATTTCTGACTTCTTGAAGTCTAAATTTCAAAACTGTAAGTACCTGGTCCCAGGGCATGTTTTAAAATTTGCAGTTGCTCCTGTCATTTTTTTGCTCAAAGATGGAAGTATAAGTAAGTTTGTTAGTCAAATACTCGCTTGGTTGATTTGGAATTTTTCCTATACTTGAACAAAGCAGTGATATCAGTTAGAGTAGGTGACGTATATAAATAAGCTTGAATTTGAGCACTAGAGTACAACAATGGTTTTCAGTATGTTTCTGGTTTAGTTTGGAATCTACTATGGTTTTGTTTTAAAGAATTAGGACTCCATATCCCAATGAATGCATAAGAATTTTTTTGTTTTGAAAAGGTGAAAGTAAAGAGACAGAGTTCAAAGTTTGATAAGGATGATTTCAGGTCACCCAATGGATGATCATCGCCTGTTGACTAGCTCGCATCACACAATGAAATTTGTAAACTGGATAATTGTATAGATTCTTAGGCCCTTCAGATTAGATTGGTTATTCTAATCCATAATGTCTCTTATTTTCCTTCAAGTTGTTTTTGGAGTGTATTTGTGCGTCTTGTTTTCATTTTGCGGATAGCTTCATTTTTTGTCTAAGAGATCTAGTCAAGTTGGGTAGTGAATCCAACAGATGTGAACAAATCTAGTACTGTTTGGTACTACTAGCATTGGTTTTTCCTTTTGTAATTGTTATTGATTATTAGATCCATCCTTCTAGGTGAGTTTTGGGTGTGATATTTGTAGAGACATTGGAGTGGGTTGATCCCACATCACTTCCAATTTCCTACAACACTTTTTTCTTCTTTTATTTTCTAGTTTTCCTTAGGCATTTGTGTTATTCATTAGATTAATAGAAATTTGGATTTGATTTGGAAAAATATACAAATAAATAAAAAATCATGCTTGATTACTTTTAAAGCATTAGTGAAAAGAGTGCATTGGTTCATTGTTTGGTATCAATCATTGAAATGTTTTAGATCTAAACTATTTGTTGGTTGTTTGGAGTGTGAGGTCTCCTATTCAAATATTTTCCCTCCCATATCTAGATTACATTGAATTGAAAGATTTTCATTAGAATTATTTCATTTCTTTATTGGGTCAAGAGTCATAACATCACCAAAAGAGTTTAATCCATCTCCCTTTGACTTAAGGAAAATCCATTAAAAAGAATCGTGTAATCTAAAATTTATCAGAAAATTCTATTTTATTCTAAACCAACAGTAGATAGACTTAGGAATTTGGAATAATATTAGACAGTAAACTCTCCAAGGCCATTCCAACAAAAAAATAGGATTAATTAAAGAGTGGAAAATCCATTCCTAGAACTAGTGTGTGAGGAGCCTCCTCTAACACAGGAGTTAAGAACAAGCTCAGATCAGGGAACGTAGGGAGATTACCCCTCTCTTCTTCTTTTGGTGTTTGTGATACCACTTCAATTTTTACATATAAGAGGGTTTTGTTGGTGCCACACCTCCAAAGGTTTGGGATTATTTAACTTTCACTTACATGCGGCTAGACCTACAACTTTATTTTGGGTCATTGATTCTAAGGTGGTATCCTTAGTGACCATTCCTAGGAAGCCACATAAGTGACTGCACATGGGAAGTTCTTTTAGTACCCGGGGAAAACATTTGTTCATGGTTTTAGATCTTGCCAATGGTGTCTTCCTCATTAAATGGTACTTGAACTAGTTAGGGTTGTTTCGTGTAGATCATCGTAACTGATCCTAATACCTTCTCTAGCCAATCTAGGTTGCTTTTCGGAAGGCCACTAATCCAATTAGTTTTTTTTCTATTTTCCTAGATTGATTAGTGGTGCATACTCTTTGAGTCTGATTTTTGGTCATCCTTAGTTTGAATTGTGATTGGATTTCCACATATTACATTCATTGTGGATGAATCATAACATTGATCCTGTCAATTATGAGGACTTCAACCCATGTTGAAACCACTTTTTTGTAAATTCTAACCTTGTACAATGTCTACTGTAAACAGATATTTAGAAAAGAACAAAAAATATACAATGGCAAATACAAACATTACACAGAGATTTTTCCCTTGGAAACCTGAACCGAGAAAACCAACATATATTATATTCATTCATTGTGTTACATTGTTTACAATACAATATACATATAGGAGCTAGTGGCATCCAAAACCCTAACCCAATGACCTGGATTAGTCCAAAACCCTAATTCATTAATCGGAAATAGAAAACGATCGGAAAAAACTATGTGCCAAAAAACCACCTAAATACATGACATGTTTACCAAGGTAGGTGTCACGTTTCGCGCGACAGCAAATTTTTTTCTGGGGGACTACTCATGCAAATAATATAACACATACCCGAAACTTTTAACCAATGCAAGATACGTGACAAATATTTTGAAGGGACTAAAATTTGGTTTGATGAGACTTATTTCGTCGAAGTAGAATGGGTAGATGAACTTCCTCAACCAAATTTTAATCTTCCTTTGACTAAGAAATACGCACCTCTACTGGGTAAGGGAAGTTTTTTAGTGATCCTTTTTCTTTTTTTATTCATCTTCTCACCATGTTAGGATCAAGTATTTCATCCATTGTAGCTGAGATATCCATCCCATCATCAAGTGGGATTGAGGGAGATCCCCTCGGGAGCATCCCCATGATGCCCACATAACCATCCCTTAGCACCATTGGATCTACGCCATCCATGTCTTTTTCCACTGGTCTGTCCATATAGGAGATGTCAATTGTGTTGTTCTTTCCATCCATTAGTATACCTAGCATTCTTATATCCATCCCAACCATTTTAATTCCCACTTCTAGATCATTTTCGAGTGGGGGGTCGAGCGTTGGTTTCATCTTGGGAGGTGTAAATCCGTCCATGTCCACCAATCGTATGAGCATCCTGACATCATTAGGTACAGGTGTACCTTTTGGGAAGAATATTTCTAGTGGTTTTGGGGATTTCCCTAGTCAGGATGGGGGTAGTAGTACATTAAGAGGTTTCGGTTAGCCACTAACATAAATATATATGTATACATTTAATGAGACATGGGCCAAGATTTCACTCCTAGTCCCATTTCCAACCCTTTCATCTCCAAGAAAATATATATAAATGAGAGTTTTGGTTCCCCATCTTTCATAAGTAGTTGCATGCTAAGGTTATGTTTCCAACACTATGCCAAAGCTTTGTATGCTATGGTTATGTTTCCAACACTATAACAAAGGTTTGAGATACACCTACTTCCATCCACCTTTCTTGATTTTTGTTATCCTCATGTTACCCAAATTTCCTTTTGTCAATTACATAAGGGGAAGTGAGGTGAATTTGTTGCAACGTCAGAGAGACAACTCATTTGTTATAGTCATAATTTCTGCCTTACATGCCATAAGGGGGTTCAATAGAAGATGAAATAAAAAATACATGTTTTTCTTGAGATTTGGGCCCATTTTGGAGGTCATTGTGGCTTTCATAAAAGACATCAGACGATAATCATTGCACATCAGATATGGTGCAACAAGTGATGATCTATCAAAACTTCTAAATTTGTGGAGTTAGTAAGAGATATGTGAGGGATGAGTTTTATCTTCATGGCATGGGCCTTGGAACTCACAACATTCGAGTCTCTAGTGGTCTCTAGAAAATCTAAAACTTATCCCAAGCCTCTTCCAGATATCTATGTAAGAAAGGAAAGTGTGGAACAAGAGGGAGGAAGAATTAATTGTAGAGTTATGTTGTTTCTTTGTAGGGGGGATTTTCTTATTCACAACAGCCAGAAATCATAGTTCCTAGCATGATGAAGAAGGTTGAGGAGAAGAAAGGAGCAAGGAGTCGAAGGATAATTACATCATCATCAAAGGTATGAGCTTAGTGTAATTTCTTTATGTTAAATAATAGATCACTATTTTTCCCACAAATTGTTTGTGTTTTAATCATGAATGGTTTGTATTTGGTATTAAAAGTAATAGATCAATTTACATCTAAATAGAATTATTGCTTTCTAACACTAGAGGAAGAAGGAGATTTGGTGTTGTTTGTTTCTTGTGTGCATGAATCAGGTTTCAAGATCTAGAGATTCATTTCAGGAGTTGTAGCATCAAGGATACACAAGGAAAATCTTCAAATATAAGGTATGCTAATCTATCCTCTCTTTCTTTTCTTAGATCTAAGAAGACCAAAGAAATATAGCTCTTTATGTCTAGGATTGATAGGAAAATCCTAGGGAGATATTGACATCCATGTCATCAGATCCATGTGCTATTTTATCGCATAACATAACTAGACCATACTAGGGAATAATATTCTCTATTTTGGGTTCCCTTACAAATCCGCCCACTGCATGTTTGTGATTTGGTCTTGTTTTCCCTGATAGACTCCTCTTGAGTTTATATCCATTGGATCTAATAGATACGAGACATATATGATAGATATGGAATAGATATTTACTTCTATAAAAAATGAAAAATTATATGCTTCATCACGGATTGCACTACAAGGGTCACGCGATGATCATCGCCTATTGACTAGATCACATCACAAGATGATATTTGTAAAATCCATAATTGCATAGATTCCTAGGACCTTCATATTAGATTGTTTCTTCTAATCCATAAGGAATCTAATTGTCCTTCAAGTTGTGTTTGGAGTGTATGTCTGCATATTGTTTTCATTTTGTGGATAGCTTCATTTTCTGTCTAAGAGATCTACTGAAGTTGGGCAGTGAATCCAACAGATCTGAACAAATATAGTAGTGTTTGGAACTACTAGCATTGGTTTTTCCTTTTGTAGATGTTATTAATTATTAGATCCATCCTCCTAGGTGATTTTTGGGTGTGATATTTCTAGAGACATTGGAGTGGGTTGATCAGACATCACTTCCAATTTCCTACAACTCTTTTGCTTCTTTTATTTTCTGGTTTTCTTATGCATTTGTGGTATTCATTAGATTAATAGACATTTGGATTTGATTTGGAAAAATATACAAAGAAATAAAAAATCATTCTTGATAACTTTTAAAGCATTAGTGAAAAGAATGCATTGGTTCGTTGTTTGGTTTCAATCATTGAAATGTTTCAGATTTAAACTATTTGTTGGTTGCTTGGAGTGTGAGGTCTCCTATTCAAATCTTTTCCTTCCCATATCTAGATTACATTGAATTGAAATATTTGCATTAGCATATTTTCATTTCTTGGTTGGGTCAAGAGCCATAACATCACCAAAAGACTTTATTCCATCACCCTCTCACTTAAGCAAAATCCATTAAAAATAATCATGTAATCTAAAATTTATCAGAAAATTCTATTTTATTGTGAACCAACAGTAGATAGACTTAGGAATTTGGAATAGGATTAGACAATAAATTCTCCATGGCCATTCCAACAAAAATTAGGATTAATTAAAGAGTTGAAAATCCATTCCTACAACTAGTGTGTGAGGAGCCTCCTCTAACACAAGAGTTAAGAACAAGCTCACATCAAGGAAAGTAGGGAGATTACCCCTCTCTTATTGTTTTTGTGTTTTTGATACCACTTCAATTTTTACATATAAGAGGGTTTTGTTGGTGCCACACCTCTGAAGGTTTGGGATTACTTAACTTGCACTTACATGTGGGCAGACCTACACCTTTTTTTTGGGTCATTGATTCTAGGGTGGTATCCTTAGTGACCATTCCTAGGAAGCCACATAAGTGACTACACATGGGAAGTTCTTTTACTACCCGGGGAAAAGATTTGTTCATGGTATCATATCCTGCCAAGGGTGTCTTCCTCAATAAAGGGTACTTGAGCCAATCAGGGTTGTTTTGTGTAGAACATCATAATTGCTCCTAATACCTTCTCTAGCCAATATTGTGGGGACTTCACTTCTTCCATAGGGTTGGTTTTTGGAAGGCCCCTAATCCAATTAGTTTTTTTTCTATTGTCCTAGATTGATTAGTGGTTCATTGTCTTTGAGAGTCATTCTAGGTCATCCTTAGTTTGAATTTCGATTGGATTTGCACATATTACATTCATTGTGGATGAATCATAACATTGATCCTATCAATTATGAGGACTTCAACCCATGTTGAAACTGGCTTTTAAGCAATGCAAGACAGGTGACAAATATTTTGAAGGGACTAAACTTTGGTTTGATGAGACTTGTTTTGTCGAAGTAGAATAGATAGATGAAATTCCTCCACCAAATTTTAATCCTCCTTTGACTAAGCCAAACACACCTCTACCAGGTAAGGGAAGTTTTTTAGTGATCCTTTTTCTTTGTGTATTCATCCTCTCAACATGTTAGGATCAATTCGTTCATCCATTGCAGCTGAGATATCCATCCCATCATTAAGTGGGATTGAGAGAGATCCCCTCAGGGGCATCCCCATGATTCCCACGTAACCATCCCTTAGCACCATTGGATCTACACCATTCATGTCTTTTTCCACCGGTTTGTCCATATAGGAGACATAAATTGTGTCATTATTTCCATCCATTAGTATACCTAGCATTATTATTCCCATCCCAACCATTTTAATTCCCACTTCTAGATCATTTTCTAGTGGGGGGTCGAGCCTCGGTTTCATCTTAGGAGGTGGAAATCCTTCCACCTCCACCAATCGTATGAGAAGTTTGGCATCATCAGGTGTAGGTGTACCTTTTGGGAAGAATATTTCTAGTGGTTTTGGGGTTGTCCCTGGTCAATATGGGGATAGTATTACATCAAGAGGTTTCCAAATTTATTTGGTTAGCACACCCTACCCTGAAGGAACATCCCTTTGGGGAAATTTTACATAATGGGGAGGATTTTTCTTTGTTAACACATCTAGTCATGGGGGTTTCTTTCCTAGGACTAATTTTGGCAATCGTTTTACTATAGAGTCCACATTTACTGCTAAGGGCATTTTTGTTTCTTAAATCAATCATGCCCCATGAAGTTCCACCATTCCTAGGGGAAGCCACTCTTCTAGATATCATCAAACGTATGATAGTACAAATATAGAGGGACTGCAAGGTCCAACTTTAACAACAATTACTTCATCTCCCTCGAAGTAATCATTTTCTCATACACTATTTACCTTCCTCAAAACATTAGACTTACCTAATTTTTCATGATTGAAGAATGACCCTATATCCCATAACCCTTCATGGCCAACAACACCTTCCAAGTTTCCATCTAACATCTCAAAGTTCAATGGAAAGTTAGGAGAGGATCCATTCATGCACATCATGGAATAACACTTATGGTGCATGTCATGGAATATCACTTATAGTTCTCATTCAACTTGTTTATGGATGATAGGGTTATGCTTCATCCTTTCCAAATATCCCTAACTAGAACTGCCACCAAATGGTGTATTGAATTACGAGGTGGTAAAAGCTTCAATGACCTAGAAATGGCATTCCTTATGCACTAATGACTTCCCATTAAGTAAAAAATAGGAATGGAGCTCTTGACTTCATTGTGTCACAATACCGCCATTCACATTTTTGATCATAGTCATGAGTGGTGATAGAGGCATATAATGATCAAGAAAAAAATCCTTAATAATCTCTTGATGGATTTGTTTACCAAATCCCTCTTTCATACCATTTCCAAGGATGTCTCTATGGCCGATATGACTACTGAGGAGAAATCCATCATGTATTCCCAACAATTAGACTTGATTTACTCTTGGTTGGGTACCCTTTATGATATCATCCTGCATGCTTCTGGGCTATTGAATGATTTGAAGAGGCCAAACCTAGGACTCCATACTTATGGTGTGGTTCATATTGTTTCTCATGCCTTTGTTTCCCACCAATCCTATGAGTGACCTGACATCATTAGGTATCAGTGTACCTTTTGGGTGGAATATTTGTAGTGGTTTCGAGGTTATCCCTAGTCACAATGGGAGTAGTAATATGTCAGGAGATTTCAACTTTCCTTTAGTTAGCACACCCTTCCCTAAGGGAACATCCCATGGGGGAAAATTTACACTATGGGGAGGCTTTCCCTTTTTTAACACATATAATCATGGGGGTTTCTTTCCTAGGACTAATTTTGGGAATTGTTTTCCTATAGGGTCCACATTCACCCCTAGGGGCATGTTTGGTTATTAGAGAAGTCATGCTCCTAGAAGTTCCACCATTCCTAGGGGAAGTTATTCTTTGAGAGCTCCTCAACCCTCTGACAATACAAATATAGAGGGACCATAAGGTCCAACTGGGACAACAATGACTTCACCTCCATCCAAGTATTCATTTTCCCATACATTGTTTCCCTTCCTCACAATGTTATACTTTCCTAATTTTTCACGATTGACAAATGACCCTATATCCCATAACCCTTCATGGTTGGAAATGGCTTCCAATATGCCATCTAACATTTGAATTTCAATGGAAAGTTGAGGTAGGACCCTTCCATGCACATCATGATATACCGCTTATGGTGCACATCATGACATATTTCTTATGGTGCTCATCCAACTCATTGATGGATGATAGTGTGAGACTGCATCTTTTCCAATTTCCCATGACTAGAACAACCACCAAATGGTATATTGAATTACCAGGTGGTTCCTTTAAAAGATTAAATGACTTAGAAATCATGTTCCTTATGCACTACTATCTTCCCATTAGGTACGAAATAGGGATGGAGCTCTTGACTTCACTGTGTGAGGATACTACCAATCACATTTATGATCATATTCATGAGTGATGCCAAAGGAATAGAATGATCAAGAAACAAATCCTTGATAAGATCTTGATTGAGTGGTTTACCAAATCCCTCCTTCCAACCATTCCCAAAGATGTCTCTATGATCTGGATGACTACTAAGGAGCAAGCCATCATATGTTCCCAACACTTAAAATTGATTTAATATCGTTTGGGTACCATTTATGATATCATCTGCAATGCTCCTAGGATATTTACGCATCTAAAGAGGACAAACCTAGGATTGCATGCTAATTTTATCATTCATCTTGTTTCTCATGCGTATATGAACCAATTATCTGATGAGTCACATGTTGGTTTCATCACACTTATAATCTTTTGGAACTAGTGATAAAATTCTACAGTCCCTAATTAGACCTCTGAGGTGAATTAACTAAATTCCACACAACTGAAGAAATATCAACAATCTATAGGAAAAAAGAAAAGGAATTAGAAAATAATTTTAATTCTGAGAAAGGGACTAATCACACCTATAAAAAAACATGAGGGGGGTACTAAAGAGAAGAGGATGATTTGGTTCCCCTAAAATATATGTAGGGAGGAACAACCTACTCATTTGTGTCGTCAAAAGCATGAGGTACTGCATATATTGTTGACACAACAGAAGGCCCCTGAACAACCTACTATCTTAACCCATCCTTTCCCTCCTCAAACTCAACATATGGTTTCCACAGATCATGCCCCTCTGCAAGGGGTATGGTAGGTAGCGCTCATGATGAGGGGTCTTTCTTGAATTCTTATGTTCTCATGTGTGATCACACAATCAATTTGGAAATGTGAGCCAATAACTATGAAATTCTCGAGCTATCTCATGCTATGCATGAACCAACATCTTCATCCCATCTCAGTGGCCCTCTTTAGATTGATAAATCATCTTTTGACACACTTATTTTCCCCCATAAATGACATTCTTCAATGAATGAATCACAATTCAAACACATGGACTATCCACAACTATATCATTGTGGAAGATGATGCATGAGCATTGTATAAAGCCAAAGACATGCGCCTAACCAAAGGAGATAGATGGAAAAGCACCAACGCACATTTTGAAGTGTTTTGAAGATTAATGAATGGACATTAATGTAATAGCTAGGGAAGCATACTTACTTTTTTGTTTTGGAGATTGTAAACAGATCTTGAGCGTTGCCTTAATGTGTCGAATGTAGAGGCATTTATGCATAATGAATGAAAGTAGGTAGATTTAATTTAATAGATTAGACAGTTTTAGGAGCGTGGGAGGTAGGAGGGAAAATGGATGATAGACACCCTCAACCCCTGTATCATTCTAACGTAATTCAGAATTCGTAAGTTGTAGAGTTGTAGAAGAGAACATAGAATTTTATGCATTTTAGTTGTTGATATTTACCATGTATAGGAACACTGGAATTAATAGAAGAAACCTTTGATTCCAATCTATGTGTTTTTTATGGTTGTCGGAAACACCTATTGAATGGTATGTTGCATGCTTGTTTGTATTCTCTAGATGCATTTCTTTCAATGTTATGTATGTTTGTAAGTTCTAGAATTTTCAGTTAAATGTTTGAATTCCAGGTAAGGAAAGGATGAGTTTCAATTGTTTCTCTTTATGAGAACTCCTGCAAAGAGTGCAGTGGAGGGTCCGCAAGGAGTGCATCGACTAGACTCTGAGTTTCATCTCAGAACTCTCAGAAGAGATTCAGATTGCGTTTTTATAGACACAAGATCCATGCAAGGTGTGCGCGGTCCGAGTGAAGTCTTGGATTTTACAAATCTAGGAGGAATATTGAGAGACTACTGTTGCAAAGAGTGCACAGGTTCGAAGACTCAAATTTCAAGGGTTATTTGAAAGTTTTCCGCAAGGACTGCGTGCAGGGATCCCTTTTGGAAGCTTGAGTTTACAAGTGAAATCTCGGGAGGTATTTAACCTTTGAAGTGATCAAAGGGAGACAAAGGTCCAAATCATCTTGTGGAAGACATCGAGAAGTGAATCGGGCAGTCAGAATTCTCTGTGGAGAAATCGCGAAATCACGAGGACCATAGGATCCAGAGGAGCTGTAAGGTGGTTAGAAGTCGGATGAACCCACCACCCTGATATCAAGAATCAATGTGAACCATTGATAGTGTTCAGTTTGAGCTGTTAGATCATTTCATGAATTTGGTTTTCGCAAGATTGGAGTGCAATCTAAATCTTTGGTCACTCTAAATTCCTGAATCGCGAAAGGGATTATCAAGTGTGGAATCGAACGGTAGGAACACTTCATGGAGAGGCGTCAAAGACTCGTGAGCCATTGTATCTTGCAAAGACATGAGGGGGTTAAGGCAAGTGCCTTTTCAACATTCATAAGCTCAAGAGAGATAGTGATCATTGGATCCAATCCAACAAAGTTCGTTGAATCCCGTGCGAATTTACAGATCAGAATTTCGGGGATTGAAGCGACAAGTGATTTTGGAGTCAAGAGTCATGAACTCCCAGTTCATGAACCCTGAAAGGATCTGGACCGTCATATCAAGGGAGGTTCACAGCCGTCGATCTTGTCAAAAGTGAAATTTTAGAGTTGATAAATCATAGTGGGAGAGGAACGACCATTTGTTGTTCTCTTAAGTCGCAAAACCCAAAATCCTTTGTGGGCTTAAACAAAGGGTTTCATTAACTGTTGGTGTGGTTTAGAGAAGATCCTGTGTGGATATTGACCTGAGGGAAGGGGGTTTGCATCAATTGTGGTATCATAGTGCAAAACAAATTATTTTCTTTTTGTAGCAGAGAGAAGAAGGGGGAATTTTACAACCATACCGTCGAGAAGAAGAGACAGGAAAATGCCTGATCCAGCAGTGGGAAGAGAAATACGTGAATTATGTGCCAGGCTTGATGCTATGGAGACAACACAAAGGTGCACAATTGACACTAGGGATATCAGTGAAGCTGAAAGTGAAAATGAAGCTGTAAACAAAGGAGAATAAGCTGCAGTTGAAGATGTTGCAGAAAAACACCTATTCAGGGTTGTTGCAAGAATAGGTGCTAGGGAAAAAATGGACATTCCAATGTACGAAGGCAACTTGGATGTTGAAGAGCTTCTAGGATGGATTATAACTCTAGAAAAATACTTCGACTATAAGGATGTCAAAGAAGACAAAAAATTCAAACATGTTGTTACCAGACTTAAGGGGTATGCAGCGCTGTGGTGGGATGAACTAGAGGCTGACAGACGCTACAAAGGAAAATAGAAAATCAAAATCTAGGATAGAATGATTGAAAAAATGAAATCCAAGTTTATACCCAGGGATTATCAAATCAATCTAGTTTAGAGGATGCAAAATTTGAGACAGAAGCTGATGTCAGTGAAAGAATACACTAAAGAATTCTACAGGATAAACATTAGAGCAGGTCATCGAGAGAGAGATGATGAAAAAATTTCCAGGTACATGAATGGTTTGTGATATGACATTCAAGATGAGATAATCATGATGACCATCCAAAATGTGGAAGATGCTTATCAGATGGATCTGAAAGATGCGGAGAAGCTGAGCTGAAAGCAAGGTCAAAGAGGTCGAGGTAGAAGTCAAAGAAGAGGCAAGGTAATTGCCCAAGACATAACCCAAAAGTCTAAGGAAGAGGAAAAGAAACCTCAAATTCAACCTGAAAGAGGAGGAAGCTCACAGGGAAGGCAGTATGTTGATAGAAACTCTTTTGCTCGAGCCAGAGGAAGACAAAGAGGTAGAGGAGGTGAAGTGAAATGCTTTGTCTGTGGAAAAATTGGACATAAGTCTTATGAGTGTCTTGATAGGAAGAAATATGGTGGTGAAACTCACATTGCTGAAGCTCAAGGATGGAAGGTTTAGGCAGAAGATGCAGAGGGAAAAAGATCTTTAATGATGTGGAAATTTCTCTTGAAGCCAGAGAAGGAGGCAGAGAACCCATCCCAAAGAAATAGTCTATTTAGGAATGCCTGCAAAATTAAAGATATAGTATGGAAGGTCATAGTGGACAGTGGTAGAAAAGATAATATCATATCTATAGAGATGGTAGAAAAGCTGGAGCTGAATACTATTACGCATCCAAGCCCATACAAAGTTTCGTGGTTACAAAAAGGACATCGGGTAAATGTCACTAGACAATGTTTAGTCGAATTTAAAATAGGAGGATATAAATATGAGATATTATGTGATGTTATTCCCGTGGATGTTTTCCATCTATTACTAGATATAACATGTCAATATGATAGAAACGTGGTTCATGATGGGAGAAAGAACACGTACACCTTGGAGAAAAATGGTAGGATGCACATGTTGCTATCAATTAAGGATAAAGAGGTGAAAATAAAGATGAGAAACACTGTACTTCTCATGAGTGGGAAAGAACTTCTTACTGAGGTTAATAAGAAGGAAGAAACACAATTTATTGTGGTCAGGAAGCCCAAATGTTTTTTGACCAGAACGAGAATAGATTATTTACCGGAAGAAATCCAGGAGTTGCTGGGAGAATTTGTTGATATAGTAGTGGAAGAAATACCTTGTTTGTTGCCACCTATCAGAAGTATAAGTCATCATATCCATATTATACTTGGAGCCAGTTTGCCTAACAAAGAAGCAGATCAGTTGACGTCGCAAGAAAATGAAGAAGTTAAGAGACAGGTCCAGGACTTAATGGACAAAGGATTGATTCGAGAGAGCTTGATTCCATGTGTTGTTTCAACAGTGCTCAGCCCAAGAAAGGAAAGAGGTTGGAGAATGTGTACAGACTGAAGGGAAATCAACAAAGTTACCATCAGGTACAGATTTCCATTGCCAAGGATGGACGACTTGATGGATTGGTTGAGTAGAGCCAAGTTTTTTTCAACAATTGATTTGAAAAGCGAATATCATCAAATTAGAATGAGAGAAGGTGATGAATGGAAGACAACATTAAAGACAAATGAAGGGTTGTATGAATGTCTTGTCATACCATTTGGATTGACGAATGCACTAAGCACCTTCATGATATTGATGAACAAAGTCCTGAATGATTTCATTGGGAAATTCATCATTATATATCTTGATGATATATTAATTTTCATCAAAACTGAAGCAGAGAACTTAAAGAGTTTAACTGCAGTGATGAGAAGACTATAGCAAGAGAAATTGTTGATAAATATGAAAAAACATCATTTATGAGAACATAACTCATTTATTTGGGTTTTGTTATCTCTGCAAATGAACTGAAAATGGATCTAGAAAAGACAAAGGTGATTAAGGATTGGCCATCACCGAAGAGTGTGTTTTAAGTACGAAGTTTCCATGGGTTGGCTATCTTCTACAGGAAATTCATCTGAAACTTCAATGGAATTAGCGCACCAATGATGGACATGGTGAAGAAAAGACATAAACACTTTTTCTGGACGGAGGAAGCAGAGAAGAGTTTCAACCTGCTGAAGAAGAAGATCATTGAACAACCAATTCTGGTTTTTCCATATTTCAGCAAGACATTCCAGGTCAGGTGTGACGCGAGTGGACTTGCAATTGGAGCGGTCTTGAGCCAAGACAATAGGTCAATCACATATTTTAGTGAAAATTTGAATGAAGCAAAGATCAAGTACTCCACGTATGACAAAGAATTCTACACGATCATACAAGCGCTAAAGAAATGGAGACACTATTTGGTTCCCAAAGAGTTCATTTTGTATAGCGATAATCATGCTTTGCAATTCGTGACTCGACAGGAGAATTTGAACCAAAAGCATGCTAAATGGGTTGAATTCATGCAAAATTTTACTTTTGTGATTAAGCACATTTCGGGAACTGCTAACAAAGTTGTTGACGCTTTGAGCAGGAAATGTTTTCTTATGCAGGAATTCAGAGTCAAGACTTTGGTTTTTGATAACCTCAAATAAATGTACAGGCATGATCCAGATTTTAAGGAAGCATATGAGGCGTCTGAGAATACAATTCTCAGGGATAGAAGCTAATGGACTGAGTATATGATTCAGGATGGATTATTATTTAGGGGCAATCAACTATGTATTCTGAAATGCTCCATGAGGGAGATCTTGTTGAAGGAAAAACATAGCGGAGGATTGGTCAGACACTTCGGTCATGACAATATGTTCTCAAGGTTGAATGGATCATATTTCTGTCCAGGGATGAGGAAAGATGTGATGAAATTTGTGGACAGGTGTAGAATTTGCCATCACACGAAAGGAAAAAGACAGAACACAGGGTTATACCAACCATTACCCATACCTAAAAGGCTGTGGGATACAGTGAGCATAGATTTCATATTAGGATTGTCGAGGACACAAATGGGATATGATTCAATCTTTGTGGTAGTCGACATATTTTCAAACATGGAACATTTCATACCATGCTAGAAGACCAGTGACGCAACTCATATTGCGAACCTGTTTTTCAAGGAAGTCGTCAGACTTCACAGCTTGCCAAAGAGTATTATTTCTGATCGAGATACCAAGTTTGTGGGACATTTCTGGAGGACCTTATGGAAGAATCTGGGGACAAAATTGTCTTTTAGCTCAACATATCATCCTCGAACAAATGGACAAATAGAGGTCGTGAACAGGATCTTGGGAGATTTTCTAAGGAGCTTAGTGACTGAACACCATAGTCAATGGGATCACATTCTACCACAGGAGGAATTCACTTACAATGATTCACTCAATAGAAGCACAAGACAGAGTCCATTCCAAATTATATATGGGATGAAACCAAGGAGAGTTTCTGAATTGAAAGATGCATAACAAGTTGAATTCAGGAGTGCTAGTGCAGAGGACTTTGCGGAAGGAATGAAGGAGCTTCACATCCAAATCAAGGAGCGATTGCAAATTTCAAGCCAAGTATACAAGCATAGAGCAAATCAACATAGGCGATAACTTCAATTTGAATTTGGTGATTTGATTCTTGCACATTTGAGGAAGGAGAGGTTCCCAATGGGAATGCATAACAAGTTGAAGATGAAGAATATTGGACCATGCAAGGTCATAAAGAAATTTGGGGAAAACGCATATGAGATTGAATTACCCGATGGGGTTGGAATCTCACCAATATTCAATGTTGTGGATTTGTACCCTTACAGGGTTGAAGAAGCAGGAGCAGAGGATGAATAGAAAGAAATTAAATGGACTAAACAAATGCCTGTAGTTGAAAAGCCATAGATGGAAAGCATAATTGACAAGAGGATTAGCAGAAAGACCAGGAGAAAAGAGTATTTTGGATACTTGGTCAAATGGAAAGGACATCCAGTTGAAGATTCTATTTGGGAGGATGAAAGAACAATGCCAGTTGAGACGAACACTGAAGGAACTCGTGAACATGAGTCCATGAAAAATTTCAAGCGAGGGAGTATGATGCAGGAGCATCGTATAAAGCCAAAGACATGCGCCTAACCAAAGGTGACAGTTGGAAAAGAACCAACGCACATTTTGAAGTGTTTTGAAGATTAATGAATGGACATTAATTTAATAGCTAGGGAAGCATACTTACTTTTGTGTTTTGGAGATTGTAAATAGATCTTGAGTGTTTCTCTCATCTGTCGAATGTAGAGGCATTTATGCGTAATGAATGAAAGTAGGTAGATTTAATTTAATAGATTAGATAGTTTTAGGAGCGTAGGAGGTAGAAGGGAAAATGGCTGATAGGCACCCTCAACCCTTATATCATTGTAACATAATTCAGAATTCATAAGCTGTAGAGATGCAGAAGAGAACAAAGAATTTTATGCATTTTAGTTGTTGATATTTACCATGTACAGGAACACTGGAATTAATAGAAGAAACATTTGATTCCAATCTATGTATTTGTTATGGTTGTTGGAAACACCTGTTGAATGGTATGTTGCAGGCTTGTTTGTATTCTATGTATGCATTTCTTTCAATGCTATGTATGTTTGTAGGTTCTGGAATTTTCAGTTAAATGTTTGAATTATGGGTAAGGGAAGGATGAGTTTCAATTGTTTATCTTTCTGAGAACTCCTGCAAAGAGTGCAGTGGAGGGTCCACAAGGAGTGCATCGACTAGACTCTAAGTTTCATCTCAGAACTCTTAGAAGAGATTCAGATTGCATTTTTATAGACACAAGAGCCGTGCAAGGTGTGCACGGGCCGAGTGAAGTCTTGGATTTTACAAATCCAGGAGGAAGATTGAGAAACTACTGTTGTAAATAGTGCACAGGGTCAAGGACTCAAATTTCAAGGGTTATTTGAAAGTTTTCCGCAAGGAGTGCGTACAGGGATCCCTTTTGGAAGCTTGAGTTTACAAGAAAAATCTCAGGAGGGATTTAACCTTTGAAGTGATCAAAGGGAGACGAAGGTCGAACTCGTCTTGCGGAAGTCATCGAGAAGTGAACCAGGTGGTCGAAATTCTCCATGGAGAACTTACGAAATTGCGAGGACTGTAGGATCCAGAGGATCTATAAGGTGGTTAGAAGTCGAATGAACCCACCACCCCGATATCAAAAATCAACGTGAACCATTGATTGTGGCTGGTTTGAGCCATTAGATCATTTTGTGAATTTGGTGTTCGTAAGGTTGGAGTGCAGGCCAAATCTTTATTCACTCTAAATTCCCGAATCATAAAAGTGATTATCAAGTGTGAAATCGAATGGTGGGAACACTTCATGGAGAGGCGTCAAGGACCCGTGAGCTGTTGGATCTTGCAAAGAAGTGAGGGGGTTAAGGCGAGTGCCTTTACAACACCCATAAGCTCAGGAGAGATAGTGGTCATTGGATCCAATCCAACAAAATTCATTGAATCCTATGTGAATTCACAGATCGTAATTTTGGGGATTGAAGCGACAAGTGATTTTGGAGTCGAGAGTCGTGAACTCCCGGTTCATGAACCCCGAAAGGATTTGGACTATCGGATCAGGGGAGGCTCACAACCGTCGATCTCATCAAAAGTGAAATTTCAGAGTCGAGAAATCATAGAGGGAGAGGAATGACCATTTATTGTTCTCTCAAGTCGCGAAACCTGAAATCCTTTGTGGGCTTAAACAAAGGGTTTCATTAACTCTTGGCGTGGTTTAGAGAAGATCCTGTGCGGATACCCTTGATAAGAGAGCCAAGTGTTAAAAATATGGGAAGGGGAGGATGGACAACTAGACAAGGGATATAAACCAGACATTACCAAAGTCCAAATAGATTTAGAAAAGGGGTATCCCAAGAAAGTATGTTATAGATTTTATACAACCTAGTTGCAAGAATAACATTTATAGGGGCCAAAGAATCCTCTTTTTTGCAAATTTTCTCTTGGAATAATTTTCTCATTCGTTAACATCCAGCTAAACATATTAACCTTGGGGAGACTGTTTGGAGCCCATATTTTGTTCCAAAAATTAAACTTAGGGGAAAGGCTTGATTGTAATAAAAGGGATTGATATCTAGTGTGGATTGATTAGTAGTATGTTCCCCACTGTCTAGAGTCTATAAAAGAGAAATGATAGGGGGAACAACCTTGAAAGGAATCATAAAGGATCTCAAAGAGGGGGAAAAGTTGTAGAGGAGGGTTCAATAGAAGTTAGACAACCCAAGAACTAGAAGGGTACCATATTGAGAGATCAAATAATGTGTGTATTCCCTATTCAGAGTGCCAAAGAAAAGGAGGCTATAGATCGTTGTTTTCTCGAAGGGATGGGTTTCCCATTATACTATCCTCCCAAATGGATTTGTTTTACCATTGCCAAGATTACATGTGGCTTTTCTCTGAGAAAAAAAGAGGGAGGCATTCAATAACTTACAAATTCAAGATAAAGGTTGGGTAGTCGGGGTAGTGTCTAGACAACAAAGTCAATCCCATTCCAAGTATTTTTTCACCAAAATTTTTTTCCACCATTGATGCTTATGTGTAAATAGACTCCATAATATTTTATCCCATAAAGATATATTTGAAAGAGTTGGATCTAGGTATTCCTAAGCCTCCATGGTTTTTTTACACTCTCATGATATTCTAGTTTCCTAGATGAATTCTTACATTATTGGACTTCCCCCTCTGGCACAGGAATTTACTTATTTCTCATGTTATAGAATATTTTACACTTGCAGGGACTAGAACAGAGGATAATTGGAAGATAGGGAGAACCAAGAGAATTTCCTTGATCAACACCAACCTTCCTTCCGTATTTAGACATCAAGAACCACAAAGGGTAAATTTGGGATTGATTTTGTCTATTAGAGGTGCCCAAGCCAAACAAGATAAAATTTTTAGATATATGGGGATGAGTAAATACTTAAAAGAGGACTACTTTTATTGCAATGGAAATTGAATGATTTTAGCAATGCTTTCAACCACACTAGAGCTAGTGTTCCACACATAAATGTGAGTTTTTTGTCTATTTATATTTCTTCATAAAATCATCCAAGATGGTCTTAAATCTTCTTGCAATAATTGAGGATGCCCCCATTATAATAGATGTTGATGATTACAACTGCATGAGACATCCTCCAGGACACAGACTGATTGAGTTGACCTGAGAGAGATCCCATGAGTTGGGTGTGTGGTTCCTATTTGAGACATAACTAGAACTAAGTGATGGCCTCCTCATTACAAATAGTTGGGAAGAACTCGAGATGATTATCCTATGTAACACAATTAGAAAGGATATATGTTGAGTTCGACATGCATGTGGCTGAGCACAAGATGAATGTGTAAATTCCCATGAACTGGGTGCATCATTGAGAGACATAGATGAAGAAAATTTATTATCCTCCTCTGATAAGAGAGTTGAGATGATGAACTAGAGATGACTCTCTTATATAATGCAGTGGGAAGGAAGATCTGTTGAGTTGGACGTCTCTGTGGATGAGCACAAGTGAACATGATCCTAGTGGTTGAGCGCTAGTGAGTGTGGTTCTCTTGTGAGACACAGTGAGATAAAGATATGGACATCCATATGGATGTGCCCCTAGTGGCTGAGCACTAGTGGGTGTATGATATCCCTTTATATATTGTTCAAGATTCATACTTACCTATAACCCTAATTGTAATGTAAAGTGTAACATCCCCAAAAATAAATTATTTTTAATTCTGAAATTGCTTAGGAAAATATTTATGTTTTTAGTAAATTCGAAATTAGAAAATTATTGCCATTTATGGCATTTCCGAATTTCGAATTTAGTTAATTGTAATTGATGATTATGACTATTGGGCAGAGATCTGATTTGACCCAACTAACTATTTTACTATGACACTTGTATGAAACAAAATATTTTATATTTATTGTTGATGGACAAATGGAAGAACCAGGTTAAAATCACATGACCATGACTCCATGAGAGGTAAACATGTTGGAACTACCTCAGGGATGAACGTGACAAGTGGTAAATCATAAATTTGGCCATTGGCAGCCCCTGAAAATCAGGGATTTGGAAAGTTACGAAAATTCCCAAGGGGAAAAAGACCTTGGCACAATTTCTTTTTGATATATAACATATGGGAGGAGGTAGGGCATTGCCTAGTATGCTAGGGAAAGGAATGATCTATTGTTGTTATGAACACTACTTTCTGAGTGTGAGGTAAGAAGAAGTTACTGAAATTGAAGGACTTTTTCTAAGGAGGACCTCTAACTTCACCCTCATGGATTCATGGTCATGCTAGGGGGTGAACGAGACAAGTGAATTGTTTTTTTTTTCTAAGGTTGGGAGGAACTTGGTTGTTACATTTTTTGTTAGTAAATTGTTCAGATATGTATATCTACTCCTTCTCTGTTCAAATGTTATTTGGAATTATTCGTTGATAATATTTCATTTGTTTAAATGTGAATGAGGTACACTGACATATTTTTAGCACCTATTGGATATGCATACACTGGCATTTAGAATGAATCACACATATATATATATATATATATATATATAGAGAGAGAGAGAGAGAGAGAGAGAGAGATACAAAACTGCATGATTCATTCTAAATGCCAGTTTATGCATATTCAACAGGTGCTAAAAATATAATGGAAGACAAATAGTCTAACTAGTCATAAATACCTTTTTGGAAATGAATGATAGAAAGTGAACAATCTAACCAATCATAAACACATTTCATGAAAATGAAATAATGAGAAGTGAATAGACTAACTAGTCATAGATGAATTTCTAGAAATGAAATGATGGAAAGCAAATAGTTTGTCTAGTCACAAATAAAGACTTGGAAAGGAAAATAATATAAGGGAAAACAAATAGGCTAGCATATCTCATACGGAATTCTGAAATAAAATGATACAATAGTAAATTAATTGAAGTGAAGAGTATACACCCTAAAATCATATATTTTCGATATGCATAGACCTACTGTAGTAATAATCGAAAAAAGGCAAAGCTACAGGATTAAACAAGAAATCATTTGAATTTCTCTATAGGATCCAAAGTAAAACCGAAAAGAGTCAAGACATAATTATTGATCATAGATACATGTTGCTATTCATTCCAGAAATATTTATATAACAGATCTTTTGTTATGAAAGAAGGGATTGTTCGTATTTCCATCTAAAACTCGACTATACAACTTGAATAATGATACAACCATGTTCAATATATACCATTCATTTATTTTACATAGAAATAAGGTTTTGATCCTTATGCCCTTCCGTTAAAATTGGAGATACAAAGTTAAAGAATAGGCTATCGTTATGAATGAAGATTTTCATCCACGATGATAGCATTCTAGTTTTAGAATCATATCAATCCTTAGGAACCTAGGAAACTCCTTTAAGAGCGGAGAAATGAAACTCAGATACCTTTTGTGTGTATGGAAGTGGCCTGCATCCGTAACTGTGCATGGTCAAAGTCCTTTCAAGGAAACACAAATCAATGTTAGTATTATTCAGCAAAAGTAAGACGAGTGTAACTTTCAATAGAATGATTAATGACAGGAAATTTTATACAGAGTTGCACTTAACTTGTGACTTGGAGACCTGGTCTATTTTCCCAGTTGCACTTTGGTTGAGGAGACATCTCAGGCCAAAGGGGAGGGTGGTCCAAGAGCTTCCTGATGGGTATCCTTGCAACAAAAGGGTCCCATCGTTAGAATTGGTTACCAAAACGTATAAATCAAACTCTTTAGGATTTGAAATAAACAAATAACATTGAAAATGTGAACTACATGGGTCACGCAGTGCGAGCAGGCCAAATGCATTACTCAAACTTTACACATAGAGTGAAATGTTCTATGCTAATGATGTCATCAAAATCTGACATGAACCAACTGTCTATGCTGAAGAGGATGTGTTTAAGTAAAGTTTAAGTACATAGTTAACATTCTTTCCGAATTTACTAGGCTTCCAATGCTGTTTACCACACACAGACAACGATAATAACAGTATGAAACACCTTAACCCAAGAATTTATCATAGACTCATATATCTGCATGTTGCAGGTTATTCCTTAACGAATTCTTCGGGACAAAGAATACCCACATTATATTATATACTAAATGGAAATACAAAAGATCCTTTAAAAAACTTTATAGTCGTAAGAGTCAGCTAATGGCCTGTTAGAATCTACCGAATGGTGGACTCCCAAACAAAACATTATATAACATGTAATACACAGTGTGGGTTCTACCCTACTAGATTAACTTTTGGACTAGAACTCCCACATGGTCTCAAAGAGGCTCAATACCAGGTAACAATACATAGAGGTAAGGGTAACCCATAAAAGAGAATAAAGGGATAATGAAAATCCCATAAGTAAATGCAAGCATGTTAACCCCTACTAAAATTCTTGTGCGAGATTGTGGAAACTAGAAACAAAAAAAGAGGAGTACCGAGAAGGTTCTAAAAGGATTTGGAATAAAATGAAATTGAAGTCTACTTACCCAGGAGAAAGAATAGTCCATGGAGTTATGAGGAGAGTAACCATAATGGGGAAAAACTTTCACTAAAAGTCATAATAAGAATTACAATACACAGGGTTTGTTCCACTGTAACGAAACAGTGAGGGTTCCATCCAACTATTAGAATACAAGAGCACCGTGAACTTACCAGGGTGGTCGGGTAGAGATGCCTTCCTCCACTAGGTAAAATCCTCCAAGTCATCGATCTCCCTCGCTGAATAAAAAAACATAAAAAAAATGTAGAGATAATTCTGAAAACTTCACAAATGACAAAAGAAACTCATCTATCCCTGAAGAACCATTACTACACAGAGTAAATGTTGATGGTACGAAGGTTGGTTCTGGCAATGTGATCTGAAAATAGAAGGCTGACTTGTTATGCTATGTAGGAACCCTCTACCTCATTAAATAAACTTTACAGGACCTTGCTTCATGTGTTTAAAATATGCAAGATAAAAGTATGTGCCAAGTTTATGCTTCTTCCTTTAAATGTTCATGTGTGAGTAAATGTTCTTTTAAATGGTTAAATATGTACTTTCAATAAATACACAGCAGCATAACTTGCATAAAATAAACCATTAAATTCACAACAAGAACAACATGATAAAGGAGTTCACCCCTCTCTGGGCTACATCTCCTTGAGCCTCCATCAATGGACTTGGCTCTCTGGGATTAATTTGTCAAAATTTATTTTACAAGATGTTTCTCAACTCCAATGTAAAAAAATACTGTACCATTGGGATCAGAACACATAAAAACCCCAAAAATGACTAATAGAACTCTGAAATTGGATCATGGCTCATCCGGGCATGACCTCTTCTACATGTGGCCATAAGATTCCCTGAGTTTCTCTTTGGTAAAAACACCTGTAAAAGTCCTCAAAAACCTATGAAACCTGTCCCAATGTGTTCAGAGCATAACAATTAGCCAAAAATGATTATTCAATCACAGAAAACAAACATAGGCTCACCAAAACATGTCCTCAATCAATGAGGGCTTCAAGCTTCCTGGAGCTTGCTGAAACTTCAATGGCTAAAATCCTGCAAAATAAGTCTTCAAATAGACTTGATAACAGTGCCAATGGATTCAGGACATTCAAAAACCCCTAGCTGGGCTTTTACGGCACCTCAGTCGGCCAAAAAATGAGAAAGATAGGTCTCCTGCCATCCTCTTCCTTCAAGCTTGTTGTCTCTGGTTCGCCAAAACGCACCTTTGTGTGCTTGAACCAAGAACACGCTCCAAATTCGTGTTTAAACCTAGCATCGAGCAAAATCGAAAAATAGTCCAAACTGTAGGACAGTTAACGGAACTAAAACCCCCAACCACCAAGCCGTTGGGCATATGGGTTATCCAAACGACCACGCTCTAAAAGAAAAAGGGCTAACCTTTATGAGCCAAAGGTTAAGTGCCAAGTGTTGGGCGCATTTTTTAAAACCATTTTAAAAACCAATTTCCGCGCACTCCATATGTGGTCACATGGAAATAACATATAAAACCGCAGGCTAAAACAAATCGCACGCTCCCCGTACATACAAAGGTCATATGGTATGGTTCAAAACCAAGGGATGAATGAAATATGCGTGTGATAATGTGTAACCACCGAGCATATGTAGGATCACTGAAACTGTATGATGGGGCTAAGCCCCAGCCCGACCCCCGCGCCAAATTACACAACAGTCAACTTTAAATATATATGAAAACGTTATATAACAAGAACTAATATGGTGGCGTGTTGGCAGCACGGACTGTGAAAAGTCTTTACACGGTGGGGAGGTCTAGGGTTCGATCCCCATGGACTCCATAACATTTTTTAAACAACCAACCATACCAATAACAGGGTGCCATGTGGCAGCCCATGACTGGGCCACGTGGCACCATGCCATTTGCCCAATAACTGCCACATGTCGCAATGTGATTCACCAAAATCTATCAACTCAGCTCTGCCACATCACTTCTATCACATCAGCATACAGGCCTACCATGCCAGCGTACGGACCTTCCACATCAACAACTGTACGGATTATACAGTCAGCGTCCTCTTTTTTTACCTGTTTGACGATTCGGACAGATCGCGATATCGCTCGCTCCCGATGTCCGTTTGAGACGAAATGATTTGCGTTTGATTTGTGACGATGAGGTCTATGTTCTTGTTCATTTTGAGGCAATTCCAAGAATGTTGATTTTTGAGCTAAAATTTGACCCCTGGTCCAGATTTTGATCACACCTTCCCATTGAAAGGCTTTTGGACCCACAAAATCTTATGATTATCTGTCTGAGCTTCAATACTCTTCAGCTTTCAAGTTATATCAAATTATTCTACTTGAAAAGTCTTTTCGACAATCACCTGGATACTTTGACATGCCTTGCACTGCAACTGGTTATGTCCCTTAACCACTATTCTCCAGCTGCTACTGACCCACTTCTCTCTTTGTGATTGGAAGATTGCCAACCTTCCCACTGAGAATTAAGTCCCTCTTGTGAACTTTTTGACGTCAGCACAATCCTCTCTCCAATGGCTACAAAAACTTTCCTACGACATCTTGTCACAAGCCAAGAAAACCATCAATCTTGAAATTTTTTTTATACAAGACTGAAAATGATGCCAACAAAGTCTTTTTCTTTTCAAACAAACTGTCGCATCTTGTACTTCATAAAATCACATGGTGTTTTCTTGTATCTCGGTGTACTCAAAATCAACTTACAAGTCAACAAATACCATCGACTAAACATAAGTCGAAAAACATGATCGACACAACATAGTCGTCAAGACAACAAGTTGAAACATATC
>JZKD02S2014382.1:210033-227066 GCA_000966675.3 Picea glauca
TTCACACATTTGCATTCATCTTGAACACAAGCCTTGCATGTTGGAGGGATTGAACTTTCAACAAAAGTTCTTGAACTTTCACCTTTAAAGCCTTCTTGAGGAGGTGAACTTGAAAAAAAAATTGTTCTTGGAACTTTTTCCTTTGTCTCCTCGACTTTGGAATTTGCTCCATCTCTTCGTTCATATCCAAGACCACAATACTTAGGTCTCTCCTCAACAACAATAGGCTCAACAATGCCTTGTGCATGCTTGCCGAAACCTTTACCTTCATAGCCCATTTTTAACAATAACTTGGACCCTATTCCTCTTGTGTGATTTTCAAAAACACCAAAACATTCATCTTGAGAGGAATTAGAAGATAAACTAACATTGCATACCTCATGTTCATGCATGTACTTGGTAAGGGTTTCCTTTGCCTCATGGAGTTGATTCTCCATCTCATGCAACTTTTCAAGAAGTTGGTCTATCTCCTTCTTCATGGCCATCAACTACTCTTCAAGGGCAATGCTCTCATTTCTGTCTTCACACATCTCTTTCATCAAATCTCTCATGGTTAGAATATCCTTCAACATCTCTTTGTCAAAGAACTTTGATTTTGAAGATGTATGAGAACTATGAATGTTTGAAGCTTCCTCCATCCTTGCAAGATATCAAACTTCAACACAAAACTTGCACAAATACCAACAGCTAAATATCAAGCTATCAATGGCAAACACATGAGCAAAAAAAACTACGCTCTGATACCACCTAGTATGAAAATAGAAGGTTGACTTGTTATTCTATGCAAGCACTCTCTACTTCATTAAATAAACTTTACAGGACCTTGCTTCATGTGTTTAAAATATTCAAGATAAAATTATGTGCCAAGTTTATGCTTCTTCCTTTAAATGTTCATGTGTGAGTAAATGTTCTTTTAAATGGTTAAATATGTACTTTCAATAAATACACAACAACATAACTTGCAGAAAATAAACCATTAAACTCACAACAAGAACAACAAGATAAAGGAGTTCACCCCTCTCTGGGCTACATCTCCTTGAGCCTCCATCAATGGACTTGGCTCTCTGGGATTAATTTGTCAAAAGTTATTTTACAAGCTGCTGCTCAACTCAAATGGAAAAATAGACTGTACCATTGGGATCAGAACACATAAAAACCCCAAAAATGACTAATAGAACTCTGAAATTGGATCATGGCTCATCCGGGCATGACCTCTTCTACATGTGGCCATAAGCTTCCCTGAGATTCTTTTTGGAAAAAACACATGTAAAAGTCCTCAAAAACCTCTAAAACCTATCCCAATGTGTTCAGAGCATAACAATTAGCCAAAAATGATTATTCAATCACAGAAAACAAACATAGGCTCATCAAAACATGTCCTCAATCAATGAGGGATTCAAGCTTCCTGGAGCTTGCTGAAACTTCAATGGCCAAAATCCTACAAAATAAGTCTTCAAATGGCCTTGATAACAATGCCAATGGATTCAGGGCGTCCAAAAACCCCTAGCTGGGCTTTTACGACACCTCAATCGGTCAAAAAATGAGAAAGATAGGTCTCCTGCCATCCTCTTCCTTCAAGCTTGTTGTCTCTGGTTCGCCAAAACACACCTCTGTGTGCTTGAACCAAGAACATGCTCCAAATTCATGTTTAAACCGAGCACCGAGAAAAACTGAAAAACGGTCCAAACTGTAGGACAGTTAATAGAACTAAAACCCCCAACCACCAAGTCGTTGGGCATATGGGTTATCCAAACGACCGTGCTCTAAAAGAAAAAGGGCTAACCTTTATGAGCCAACGGTTAAGTACCAAGTGTCGGGCGCATTTTTTAAAACCGTTTTAAAAAGAAATTTCCACGCACTCCGTATCTGGTCACATGGCAATAGCATATAAAACCACGGGCTAAAACAAATCCCACACTCCCCATACATACAAAGGTCATATGGTATGGTTCGAAACCAAGGGCTGAATGAAATATGCGCGCGCATATGTGTAACCACCAGGCATATGTAGGATCACCAAAACCATGGGCTGGGGCTAAGCCCCAGCCCGACCCCCGCACAAAATTACACAACAGTCAACTTTAAATATATATGAAAATGTTATATAACAAGAACTAATATGGTGGCGTGTTGGCAGCACGGATTGTGCAAAGTCTTTACATGGTGGGGAGGTCTGGGGTTCAATCCCCATGGACTCCATAAATTTTTTTAAACAACCAACCATACCAATAACAGGGTGCCACGTGGTAGCCCATGACTGGGTCACGTGGCACCACACCATTTGCCCAATAACTGCCACATGTCGCAATGTGATTCTCAAAAATCTGTCAACTCATATCTACCACATCACTTCTTCCATGTGAGCATACAGAACTGCCATGCCAGTGTACGGACCTGCCACGTCAGCAACTATACGGACTATACAGTCAACGTCCTCTTTTTTTACCTGTTTGAGGATTTAGACAAATCACGATATCTCTCGCTCCTGACATCCATTTGAGACGAAATGAGTTGCGTTGGATTCATGACAACGAGGGATAGACTCTTGTTTGTTTTGTGGAAATTCTGAGAACGTTGATTTTTGAGCTAAAATTTGACCCCTGGTCCAGATTTTGATCACAATGTGATGGGGCAGAGATGGAACAATCATATTGTATGAGGGCACAAGTGATAACCATCGAGTTTCTCATTCACAGGGTCTCCATTAATGGTCAGTTTAGAGGTTTATTTCACTTATGACAAGAAACCTTCCTTTCACATTCATAGGTGCGAAGTAAAGGAAAATCCCTTCATGATACGAAAAACTGGAGCATCGAACTCTAACTTATATCATTCAGTTAAGGAAAGGTTAAACGATTTGTTAGTGTTACACTTGTATAAAACCTTCATGTTAATACTAACTGAAAGATCAATACACAACCAATAATCAGAGGTGAATCATTCGATCTATTTGGCCATGTGAAGTAATGTCAAATACCTTATGTTAAGACGAAACAATTTTCAGTAAGGGTGCACACTCCTAACCCCTTTGTAAAGTGAATACAATATATGGTATATGATTGATATTTTGAAAAGTCAAGTGAGGTTGCCCTTGCACGCAAGAATGGAAACCTTAGGGAAGAGTACAGAATTTGTGTTTTTCCTAAGTCTAATACAACATAGATATATAGGTATTAGAATAATAGTAGGATTGAAGGGTTAAAAAGGGATGGTTGTTAAAATGTAGAGATTATTTGTATAGGAGTTATGTGTAGTAAGAGCTAAGTTGGAGTAGAAATTTTCGTTATGTGATTTTTCATCGTTCGATAGCCAAAACACAAGAATCTTGGATAAATTAACAATTAACAATGATGATAAATACCTACGTCTTATATCTACAAGTCTCCTAGAATAAATTGAAGATTAATGTTCATCATAATTTTTTATTTATTTTTTATTTTGGCAAATTTGGGGTACATTACATATGGTATCAGAGAAAAGGTTACAACACTTGGACCTTGAGTAGGGCCAAAATATTTACTTAGCATATATTTTCTTATTTATGTAAAACTAACAAAACAATTATTGTTACAAAAAGAAAAACACTTTATTTTGTTGTAATCATGGCAGCCCAGGATGAAGCAGAAATCAGACTCAAGGAGAATCCTGAACAAAGTCCTCTTGAATGTCAGAGGGAGAACAGTGACAGAAGTTCACCTACCAAAGTTCTGGAAACTATGAGAAATATCATTGTTGAGCTGCAAGTTTTCAAAGTAGACAATGAGAAACTGAAAAAGGCACAACAGGAACAACATGAAATAAATGAATTCCTTCTGCGAAGTATAGTGACAAATAAAATCCCAAAGAATGATAACCAGGAAGAAGAGGTCACTAAAAGTGCCTCCAAGAATTATGGTCATGAAGCAGAAAAAGGGGACAACTCATCTGAAGGTACACCTTCAACTGGAGATAAAACAAAAACAAGAAGAAAAAGGAAACAGGTAGATCACCTTGAGGGAGAGTTTAAGAAAATCAAACCATCTACCTTTGATGGGTAATCCAGAACAGGGGAGGAAGATGAAGCATGGTTATTAGACATAAAAAATTATTTTCAGATATACAACTATTCCAACAATATGAAGGTCAAAATGGCCATCTATAATCTGAAAGGAAAGGCTAGCATATGGTGGAAAGACCTGAAGTTGGCCAAGGGAATAAAGGAAAAACAGATGGAATGGTCAGATTTTAAGAAATACTTTAAGAAACAGTACCTATTTGAAAGTTACTATGAAAGAAAAGCCAAAGAATTTTATGAGCTATGACTCGGTCAAATGGCTATGGAAGATCTGATAAACAAATTCATGGAATTACTATGGTTCGTGCCTTATATCCGAGAGGACAAAGTGAAAATCCAATGGTTCCTAAGTTGTCTACCACGATCCTATAAGGAAAAAATAGAATTTGATAATCCCAAGTCCTTGAGTGAAGTTTTCAGGAAAGCTCGAATGTGTTACGACTAATACAAACAATGGTCAAAATTTCCAAAGGCTTGGAAAGACAAGAAACAAGACCGACTGAACCAACGGAACAAGGGATATCATCTAGCTCCTTATCAGAACACATCAAAGAGTTTTCCAAGGAACAATTTTCACTCCAACAATTAGAACATCCAAGGAGGTGGTAAACCAATAGATTTGAGAACAAATAAGTTTCGGGACAACTCCCATGAATTGTTAAAATGCTAGGAATGTGGAGAACCTCACCTAAGGAGGAACTTTCCACATTTGACTTCAACAACCCGAACTATGGTTCACAATCTACATGAAGCCTCTAGAGTAGGGGATGTGGGCAGAAGCTTACATCGGATCAATGCAGTCGTGGATGGTCATTAAGATGACCACTACTCCTCTATGGTGGAAATTGAAGGTAAAATTAATAACACTCATATTTTTGTTTTAATTGATCTTGGAGCTACGTTGAGTTATACCACTCTTGGTATAGTGGATTAAAATAATCTGAAGAAAACAAGACATGCAAAATCTTGGCTGGTACAACTAGCAACAAGAACAAAAAGAAAAGTAGTCAATTTTATTTTTGATTATAAGTTCGGTTTAGGTGGTCAAAACATAAAGACAAATATGAACATTCTACCGTTAGGGTCTTATGACATAATTATTGGAATGGATTTCTTAGAAAGGCATAAAGCAGTGCTAGATTGTTATGAAAAATAACTCAAGTATAAAGATGAAAATGACACTACTAGGAAAATTCAAGGTATACAAAAACCAATCTCAGTTAGACAGATTTCAACAATGCAATTTAAGAAATGCATGAAAAAGGGTTGTTACATTTATGCCATCCAAGCAACAAGCTTGTTAGAAAAATAAAATAAACCCATCTTGGAGGATTTTGTTGTCTTGAATTATTTCGAAGATGTGTTTGTTGATGAAATACATGAATTACCCCCAAGGAGGGAGATTGAATTTTCTATCGACCTACTACATAGTTCAGCCCCTATATCTATAGCACCCTACCGAATGAGTTTACTGGAGTTAACATAATTAAAAATTGAATTACAGGAATTATTGGACAAAGAATATATTAGATTGAGTGTCTCACCATGGGGAGCACCAATCCTCTTTATGAGAAAGAAAGACATAACCCTAAGATTATGCATCGATTACAGACAATTAAACAAAATGACTATTAAGAACAAGTACCCCTTACCTAAGATAAATGATCTGTTCGATCAAGTAGGTGGGGAAAAGATTTTTTCTAAATTGGATTTACGATCTAGTTATCACCAGGTTAGGATAAAAGATGAGGACATAAGTAAAATAGCATTTCGAACAATATATGGACATTACAAATTTGTTGTTATACCATTTGGGATCACTAACGCACCAACTACATTCATTTGTTTAATGAACAATATTTTCAGTCAGTACTTGGACAAGTTTTTTTTGGTATTTATTGACGACATCCTAGTGTATTCTAAAACATAAGAAGAACATGAAGAACACCTAAGGATAGTTCTCCAAACTTTGAGAAAGCACAAAATGTATGCCAAGTTCGATAAATGTGACTTTTATCAGAAGAAAATACAGTACCTAGGGCATGTAATATCTATGGAAGGTATTGCAGTCCATCCTGAGAAAATAAGATCCATCATGGAATGGCCAATTCCGAAGGATGTAGTGGACATCCAGTCATTCATGGGAATCATCAGATATTACCACAGATTTACAGAGGGTTTTTCCAAGATTCCATACCCTATCACATCATTACAAAAGAAGGGAACTAAATTTATCTGGTCACAGAAATGTCAGGAAATTTTTAATAAATTAAAGGAATTGTTAACGACCACACCCATTTTAAAGGTAGCAGATCCAGACAAAGACTTCACAGTCTATGTGGATGCGAGTAAAGAAGGACTAGGTGGTGTCCTAACTCAAAAAGGGAACGCGATTTGTTATGATTCTCGAAAACTAAAGGAAGACGAACGAAACTATGTCACTCATGACTTAGAGCTAGCAGTTGTAATACATGACTTAAAGATATGGCGACACTACATAATGGGTAGAAAAATTCTATTATTGTTGGATAAAAGCAATGTGAAATTTTTGTTTAGTCAACCAGACCTTAATGCAAGGCAAGCAAGATGGTTGGCCTTCTTGAGAGAATTTGAATTTGAGGTAAGACATATCAAGGGTAAGGAAAACAAAGTGGCTAATGCCTTAAGCAGAAGAGTTCATGGGATTTTTGAAATAAACATTAGTAGGGAAGAAAGTGATCTTGAGCAGAGGATAAAGGTTGTAGGTAATAACAACGAAAATTACACCAGAACCGTGGCAGAATTACGAGATAATGTAGAAAATTCAAACAAAACAGATCCAAGTTTGGACAGAGATGGCCTACTACAATTCAAAAATAGAATATACATACTAGATTCGATGAAAGTAAAGTTAATGATTTTGGACGAAGTACAAAAGAAATCATATTCTGGTCACCCAGGATACTAGAATATGGTAACAACACTAAGGAAATTATTTTACTAGCCTCATATGAAGGGAGAAACAACGAAATACTTAGCTAAGTGTCAAGATGGTCAATAGGTAAAAGTCGAACACCAACATCTAGCCGGCCTGTTGCATCCCTTACTTATGTCGGAATGGAAATGGGAGACTATATCACTAGACTTTATTGCAGGTTTTCCTATATCTCAAAAACAAAATCATTCAATTATGGTGGTAATCGATAAGCTTAGTAAGTTTGGACACTTTATTCTTGTAAATTCTACTTTTATAGATATTAACATCATTGAAATATTCATAAAAGAAATTTTTAGACTGCATGGTGTTCCTAAAATGGTAATTTCGGATAGAGACGTAAAATTTACTTTTTTTTTTTGGAAACAATTGTTTGCAGGGTTAAATACTAACTTGAATTTCAGCACAAGTTATCATCCATAAATGGATGGTCAGATTGAACAAACAAAGCAAATTGTAGAATATATGCTACGCATGTACGTAATAAAAAAACCAAGGAAGTGGGAAGACTACCTACACTTGGTGGAATTTAAATACAACAATGGTTACCAAACTTCATCTAGGATGAGCCCTTTCGAAGTATTGTATGGTAGAAAATGTATGACTCTGATTAGCTGGGATAACCCAGTTGATAGACTCATGGTGGAACCAGAGATGTTCCAGGAAATGGAGATCATGATAAGAAAAGTACAACAAAACTTAAAAGAGGTGTAGGAAAGACAAAAAAGTTATGCGGATCAGAAAAGAAGACACCTAGAATTTCAAGTGGGAGACCACGTCTATTTAAAAGTCAAAGCCCAAAAAAGTTCACTAAATATAGGGAACTCTACCAAGTTTGCACCTAGGTTTTGCGGCCCTTTCAACATCTTAGCTCGAATTGGACCTATAGCATACCAACTTGCACTTCCTTCCAATCTAAAAATCCATAATGTATTTCATGTTTCCTTGTTTAAGAATTATGTTCATGACCCTACTAATATGATCGATTGGAACTTGGTGCAGGTGGAACTAGAAGGTGATTTCCAAGAAGAATCTCGGTGCATTTTGGACAAGAGAGAAATAACACTTCGAAACAGAGTCGTCGCCCAGGTAAAAGTGCAATGGAAGCACTTTAGCCCTGAGGAGGCCACTTGGGAGTTGGAGGGGGATTCACAGAAATCTCATCCAATCATGTTCCAAGAAAGGAACGAGCACTGAGCACAGTGTTTTTTGGAAGGGGGAAAGGATGTAACATCCCCCAAAATAAATTATTTTTAAATCAAAAATTGCTTAGGAAATTATTTCTGTTTTTAATAAATTCGAAATTGGAAAATTATTTCCATTTATGGCAATTTTGAATTTTGAATTTAGTTAATTGTAATTGATGATTATGATTGTTGGGCAGAGATCTGATTTGACCCAACTAACTATTTGACTATGACATTTGACTGAAACAAAATATTTTATATTTATTGTTGATGGACAAATGGAACAACCAGGTTAAAATCAGCTGACCATGACTCCATGAGAGGGGAACGTGTTGGAAATACCTTAGGGATAAATGTGACAAGTGGTAAATCGGGAATTTGGCCATTGGAAGCCCCTGAAAATCATGGATTTGGAAAGATCCAAAAATTCCCAAGGGCAAAAAGACCTAGGGACAATTTCTTTTGGATATATAACATATGGGAGGAGGCAGAACGTTGCCTAGTACGCTGGGGAAAGGAATGATCTCTTGTTGTTATGAAAACTTCTTTATGAGTGTGAGGCAAGGAGAAGTTACTGAAATTGAAGGACTTTTGCTGAGGAGGAGTTCTGAATTCACCCTCATGGGTTCATGGTCAGGCTAGGGGGTGAACGGGACAAGTGAATTGGTTGTTTTGTTCTAAGGTTGCGAGGAACTTGGTTGTTCCATTTGTTGTTCGGAAATTTTTCAGATATGTCTATATACGCCTTCTCTGTTCAAATGTTATTTGGAATTATTGGCTTATAGGATTTCATCTATTTAAATGTTAATGAGGTACTCTGTTTTATTAAATTCTGAAGGAATGAAGTGAAATGTAGGATAATCCATTTCAGTTTAACTGTAACTGTTGAACAAACCTTTCTAAGCATCTTGGCTAGAATCAAATTGAATTTTGGAAATGTATTAGAAATTATAGCAGTGTTAAATATAATACTATTTCATTATACTATGCTAGAAATCACTACTAGATCGGTGAACCATATACATCTGGTTATTTATGTTTGTAAGTAAACTTTAGACTATGCGAATACTATTCTGGAAGTAAATCTTAGATCAAAAACATCTACAGGGTCATCCCTTAATTCTAGACGAATTGCCCTACCAATTTAATCACTGTTGGAATTGATTACATACAATAGGAAGTAACTTTGTATATATATGTGTGTGTGTGTGTGTGTAAATAACTATACAAAACTGCATTATTCATTCTAAATGCTCGTGTATGCATATCCAACAGGTGCTAAAAATATAATAGAAGACAAACAATCTAACTAGTCTTAAATACATTTTTGGAAATGAATTATAGAAAGCGAACAATCTAACCAGTCATAAACGCATTTCTGGAAAATGAAATAATGAGAAGAGAACAACCTAACTAGTCATAGATGAATTTTTGGAAATGAAATGATGGAAAGCAAATAGTTTGTCTAGTCACAAATGAAGACCTGGAAAGGAAAATAATATAAGGGAAAACATATAAGCTTGCAGATCGCATACAAAATTTTGAAATAAAAAGATATAGTAGTCAATTAATTGAAGTGAAGAGAATACACCTTGGAATCATATATTTTTGATATGCATAGACCTACTGCAGTAATAATTGAAAAACGCAAAGCTACAGGTTTAAACAAGAAATCGTTTGAATTTCTCTATAAGATCCAATGTAAAACTGGAAAGAGTCAAGACATAATTACTGATCACAGATACATGTTTCTATTCATTCCAGAAATATTTATATAACAGATCTATTTTTCTGAAAGAAGGGACTGTTTGTATTTCCATCTAAAAACTTACTATACAACTTGAATAATGATACAGCGATGTTCAATATATACCATTCATTTATTTTACACAATAATAAGGTTTTGATCCTTATGCCATTCCGTTAAAATTGGAGATACAGAGTTAAAGAATAGGCTATCGTTATGAATGAACATTATCACCCGTGATGATAGCATTCTAGTTTTAGAATCATATCAATCGTTAGAAACTTAGGCCACTCCTTTAAGAGCGGAGAAATGAAACTCGAATACCTTTTGTGTGTATGGCAGGGGCCTGCATCCGGGACTGTGCATGGTGGAAGTCCCTATAAGGAAACACACATCAATATTAGTATTATTCAATAGAAGTAAGACGAGTGTAACTTTCAATAGAATGATTAATGACAGGATAAGTTTCTATAGATTTGCACTTAACTTGCAACTTGGAGACCTAGTGTCTTTTCCTTGTCACGCTTTGGTTGAATAGACTTCCCAGGCCAAAGGGGAGGGTTGTCTAAGAACTTCTTGATGGGTACCCTCACAACAATAGGGTCCCATAATTATAATTGGTTACCAAAATGTATAAATCAAACTCTTTAGGAAATGAAATAAACAAATAACATTAACATTGAAAATCCAAAATGCATGGGTCGTGCAGTGCCAGCAGGCCGAATGCATTACTCAAACTTTACACATAGAGTTAAATTGTATATGCTAATGATGACATCAAAATATAACATGAACCGACTGTCTATGCTAAAGAGGATGATTTTAATCGATGTTTAAGTACAAATTTTACATCCTTGCCTAATTTACCAGGCTTCGAATGGTGTTTACCACACATAGACAATGATAATAACAGTATGAAACACCTTAACCCAAGAGTTTATCATAGACTGATATATTTGAATGTTGTAGGGTATTCCTTAATGAATTGTTCGGGACATAGAATACCCACATTATATTATATACTAAATGGAAATAAAGAAGATCATTTAAAAAAACATTATAGTCGTAAGAGTTAGCTAGTGGCCTATTAGAATCTACCGAATGGTGGACTCCCAAAGAAAACGCTATATAACATGTAATACATAGTCTGGGTTCTACCCTACCAGGTTAAATTTTGGACTAGAAATCGCGCATGGTCTCACAGAGGCTCAATACCAGGTAACAACACATAAAGGTAAGGGTAACACATAAAAGAGAATAGAGGGACAATGAAAAACCCCATAAGTAAATGCAAGCATGTTAAGCCCTACTAAAATGCCTGTGCGAGATTGTGGAAATCGGAAACAAAAAAAGAGGAGTACCGAGAAGGTTCTGAAAGGATTTGGAATAAAACATCAGTGAAGTTTACTTACCCAGGAGTGAGAATAGTATAGGGAGTTACGAGGAGAATAACAATAATGGGGAAAAACTTTCAGTAAAAGTCATAATAAGAATTACAGTACAAAGGGTTTCTTCGATTGTAACGAAACCCCAAGGGTTCCATCGAACTATTAGAATATAGGAGAATCGTGAACTTACCAGGGAGGTCGGGTAGAGACGCCTTCTTCCATCGGGTAAAATCCTCCAAGTCACCGATCTCCCTCGTTGAAAAAAAAAAAAAAAAAAGGCAGATCTAATTCGGAAAACTTCACAAATGACAAAAGAAACTCATCTATCCCTGAAGAACCCTTACTACACAGATTAAATTTTGATGGTATGAAGGCTAGCTTTGGCCATGTGATGAGGTAGAGATGGAACAATCATATTGGACGAGGCAACAAGTGATAACCATCGAGTTTCCTACTCCATCGAGTTTCCTACTCACAGGGTCTCCATTAATGGTCGGTTTAGAGGTTTAATTCATGTCTCACAAGAAACCTTCCTTTCACATTAAGAGGTGGGAAGTAAAGGAAAACCCCTTCATGATACGAAAAACTGGACCATCGAACTCTAAATCCTATCATTCAGTTAAGGTAGGGTTAAATGATTTGTTAGGGTTACACTGGTATCAAACCTTCATGTTAATACTAACCAGAAGATCAATACACATCCAGTAATCATAGGTGAATCGTTTGAACTATTTGGCCATGTGAAGTAATGTCAAATACCTTAAGCCAAAAAAATTATCACTAAGGGTGCACACTCCTGACCCCTTTGTAAAGTGAATACAATCTATGGTATATGATTCGTATTTCTAAAAGTCAAGTGAGGTTTCCCTTGCGCGCAAGCATGGAAACCTTAGGGAAGAGTATAGAATTTGTATTTTTCCTAAGTCTAATACAACATAGATATATAGGTATTATAATAATAGTAGGATTAACGGGTTAAAAAGGGATGGATGTTAAAATGTAGAGTTTATTTGTATAGGAGTTCTGTGAAGTAAGAGTTACGTTGGAGTAGAAATGTTCGTGATGTGATTGTTCATCGTTTGATAGCCAGAACATAACAATCTCATAGAAATTAACAATTAACAATGATGATAAATACCTACTTCTCGTATCTACAAGTCTCCTAGAACAAAATGAAGATTAATTTTCCTCATATTTTTTTTTTTTTTTTTTTTNTTTTGGCAAATTTGGGGTACATTACATAAAGGATACACGTCAGCCCCACCTTAATGTAATAGATAATTAATGTAAAATATAATTAATCTAGTTATTATTAATTATATTGTGAGTTATATATGTCAACCTTGTTGTTCCAGTAGACACTTTTGTTGGTAGGTTAAGTCTAATGTAATTAAAAGTAAATTTCCCATTGAGGAATCATATCTTTTGTGTGAGTTTGGAAATTTCAGCAAGTACATCTTCTTGGGAAAACTACGCACCTCTCTTGGGTTGTAGTCTTCTAGGGTTTGTGAGCACACATTTGTGTTCTAGGTTTTCTTGGTGGTGGAGGTATTTCTCTTGAATAATATAGAAAATTATTTCCTGGGTTTTCTTCCCTTGTTGACAAGGGTTTCCCAGGATACTTCTTGTGTACTTGTGCATGGTATTTCTTTTTGTGATCTTGGTTATTGCAACAAATTTGTTTATGGTTTAAGTAAAATGATAAAATGGAATGAAATTCATTCTTAAACCTTTCCTATTGAAAAATAAGAATGGTATTAGATATTAGGTCTTGAAGAACCCCTTCACAAGCACTTAAAAAGCCAAGCCATCATCCTTCTGCAGTTCCATATGGCTTCTACGGTTTCTGCAGAAATCCATACGACCCTCACTTGATTGGCCTTTTCAACACCTTACAAGTGGAATTTCGATATAAAACTTGTATCAAGTTGTACGACCTTCCTCAACACATCTCCAAAGATATGTAACATGAATTTCCAAAGATTTTAATTTTTTGGCCCTAGGGTTTCTAGGGTGCCGAAATTTTCTGCAAAATCTTGTTCTTAGGGTTTCTGCAACTTCTTGAAGAAATGTTTCAACTGAAAAAAAATTCTTGTGACACTCTCAAAGTTGATTGTTGGCAGTCATAATTCCAATAAAACCATTAGGTTTTCTAAGTCCAGTTTGCAAGAGTTTGAGAAGAAGTCCAAAAAAAAATGAAGAACAAAACTTTAGTAGAAGATAGGATTGATGGAACAAGAAACATTATCTCCTGGAAGTCAAGGCTTTAGGTCACCCTTGAAGAAAATGACATTTTGGATTTCCTAACCAAAAATTTACGAGATGCAACTACCGATGAAGAGAAGTATATAAGAAAGGAAGAACATGTCAAGGAAATAAAAATAATCATCTACTCAATAAGAGATCATCTCTTACCTCATATTGCCAACCTAAAGACAACCAATGAAATGTATGAAGCATTAAAAGATATGTTTGAAAGTGACAACACCCTTAGAGCTCTTACCTTAAAGGTCCAACTTCAATGTACTAATATGATGAAAGGTGATACAGTTTCTACCTTATTTATGGAGATATCATAGATTAAATAACAACTAGGATCCATTGGAGAAATTATGTCTGACAAAGAACTTGTCTTATCTACTCTCAACAATCTTCCAAAACATTGGGATCCTTTCCTTCAAAGCATCAGTGGAAGAGAAAAGTTACCAACTTTTGCTCATTTGTGTATAGACTGTACTCAATAAGAACTTAGACTTAGAAATATAGGATTGGAAGACATCCATGATGAAAATCATCCTCTTGCACTTAATAGAATGAAAGGAGGAAGATTCAAAAGAAAATTTAGACAAACATTCAAAGATGATAAGTCTTCGTCAGCCCCAGGTCACAATCAGAGAAGAGATGTTTCAGAAATTCAATGCTTCAGATGTGACCAATATGGGCACTATGCAAGAAATTACCCAACTAGGAAGAAAGGAAGATAATATGCTTCCACCGCTGACATTGATCCAAACCCATCCCGAAAGAATGAATATAAGAGAGATTAGAAGTATTTTCTCTAAAAAAAATATAAATTTGAGCATGACTACAGGTCCACGTAAATCGATTGATCATTAATTATATATTTTATTGCATTCTTATTAAGTGAAGGGTATTATCTACAGTATGGGATCCCTCGTGACTTGGACCATTGATCTAGGGGATCAAATTTTGCTCAAAAATTCAAAGTGCTCGAAATCACTTCAAATCGAATGAGAGCATAGGCCTCATCATTATGAACCCAACGCAACTTGTTTGGGTTCAAACAAACATCAGTAGCAAGAGATATCGTGTTTTGTTCAAATTTACAAACAGGCAAAAAAAGGGGTGTTGACTGTACAGTCTGTACAGTCCGTACAGATGTTGATGTGGCAGGTCGTACAACATGTGGCAAGTCGTATGACATGTGGCAGGAAGCTATTGAGACAGTTGGTATGTGACATGGCTTGTTGGAAGTGAATGGGATGGTGACACGTGGCCCAATCAATGGCCGCCACGTGTCACATGTTTATTGGATTAAAATATTTGCACTTGGCAAGAATCGACCCCGTGACCTCTGGGTAGGGTAAGGCCTTAGGAAAGGCCACCCAACCGTTGCGCCCACATGTGTTACTTAACATATGTATGTGTTGTAATATATTTGAATTTGCAAATATGTGAATTGGGGCATGAACCGGGCCAGGGCTAAGCCCCAACCCATGGTTATATATATGTATTGCATACGACTAGTGCTACGGGCGGTTAAACCCACCATAATATATATATGTTGTAACTGTTTTGAAATTCGCGTGGTTTGACATATAACATGTGACCAATGTGTATGCACGTGTTTTAATCCTATGGTTTTGTATACGGTTTGAACTTTAGCCCTGTTGTGTATTGTGCGCGGTCATGTGGTGACCATGTGCCCACAGGCCTTGGTAGTTAAAGGTCGACGCGTAACCGTTGAACAATTTGTACCGATTGTGGGATTGCGCTCGGTGCTAATTTATTATGCTTAAATATGTGTGTGGGCTAGGTTGAGCCAACAAGGGTGCGTTTTGTAGATGCAGAGACAAGAAGTTTGAAGGGGGACTTCCAGGAAGCCTATCTTCTTCAATTGTTGGCCAAACGAGGTGCCGAAAAAGCCCAGCTAGGGGTTTTTGGATGCTCTTAAGACATTGGAGCAGTCTATTTGGCATTTTGAGCATTGTAAAGCAAATTTTTGAGAACTTTGAGCAAATAATACAAATGATCCATTGGAATCTGGACCAGGAGATGTAGCCCAAGATAGGGGTGAACTCCTTTATCATTTGTTGTGTTATGTGTTTTCTATTCACTAATTTTGATGTTGTTTATATGAATCTTGAATGAGTAAATACTATTAAATTTGTGTTGCAAAGTTGATCCATTTGCATTTTAACACATAAATTTTACTTGCAAATAATTTCAAGAATACAAGTCTTCTTCATTTTTAGATCAAGTTGGTATCAGAGCATAGGTTTTTGAAGACTTGATTATTTGCAAGTGTTTTGTTTTCTAATGCTTACAAGGTTGAAACTCACAAGAGAAGAAGGTGAACTTGTAGAGCCATGTTCTCATCCTTCAAGGAGGAAGCATATATCATCACCGGAAGTTTCAAGGAGGCATTCACCAAGTATGGCTCATAAAGAGAGTCATGAACATGTTTCTGCAGAAGATGAAGATCTTAGAAAGGATGTCATGGAAATGAGAGAGATGATGAAGATCTTGATGGAAAGGAATACAAGGTTGCAAGGTGAAGGCTCCAACCCTTCAAAGCACAAGGGGGACAGTGGTGATAAAACTCCAAATGGAAATGGAGGGAATGGTGATTCTCCACCACCCTCTCCTCCATCTTCTTCTTCTTCTTCTTCTTCTACCAATTTAAGACCTCTTCTGAACTCTGCAAAGGGACATGATAAAACTCCTTCACAAATTCCTTCGTTAAAGCTTGATATTAAATTTAAATTTCCAATATACAATGGTGAAGTAAATGTTGAGAAATTAGATAATTGGATTCTTAAGATTGAGGTGTATTGTAGGATACAAAAAATTCTAGATGATGAAACTAAGATTCAGCTTGCTTCTTTAAGATTGGATAGTGCAACACTCATTTGGTGGGAATCCAAGACTCAGGAGGACATGAAGAAACATGGTAAAATTTTAACCTCTTGGAATGATTTTATTGTTGAAATTAAAAGACAATTTTACCCATTGGCATATATGAAAAAGGCTACTATGAATTGGCAAAATTTTAGACAAGCTAAAGGACAAAATGTGCAAAGCTTTACTCAAGAATTTTGGAGAAAAGATTTGGTTTTCGGAGTAGATTTGTCTTCACAAGAAACTTTACTCAAATACATTGGAGCTTTACATAGTTATTTGAGACATACTATACTCATGTTTAATCCTTCAAATCTAGATGAAGTTTGTGTTCAGGCCACTCATTTGGAAGCGAGAGGAAGGAACGAAACTCATGAGGGTAACAAAAAGCCTTACAACCATGGAGACAAAGGAAAGAGGAAGTTGAAGGGCAATGGAAAAAAGAATGTTGTTTTTAAGAAAGAGGGAGAAAAATTCACATGCAAACATTGTTCAAAAGATGGCCATGATGAAGACCATTGTTGGAAACTTCATCCTGAAA
>JZKD02S2014382.1:239645-260359 GCA_000966675.3 Picea glauca
TCCAGTGGCTGATTTTTTTGCTGTTAAGCTTGGTTTTATACATCCATAAGGATGATATTATCACTGCAACAACCTTTTGTTCAAGCCTTGCTTTTTGTGCTAGAGTTATTTCTTACTTATTGACCATTTGAGCTAACTTTCACTAGCTTGTCTCTTGTTTATTTTATCATATGATTAGCACTTATATTGAATCCTTTGATATAGCAGTGTTCATAACAGCAAGTAAATCAAAAGTCTCCTTTCCTGGCATACTTGGTAACGTCCTACCTCCTCTCATATGTTATTTATCATTTTCCCAGGTCTTCTCCCTCCCTTGGGAATTTTTGCATATTTCTAAATCCCTGATTTTCAGGGGTTTCCAATGGCCAAATCACTGATTTTCCACTTGTAATAATCATCCCAAAGGTAGTTCCAACATGTTCCCCACTCATGGAGTCATGGTCAACTAAATTTAACATGGTTGTTCCATTTGTCCTCATGTAATCAACATAAAATATTTTGTTTCCATACAAGTGTCATAGTCAAATAGTTAGTTGGGTCAAATTAGGTCTCTGCCCAATAGTCAAAATAATTAATTACAATTACCAAATTCGAAATTCAAAATTGCCATAAATGGAAAAAAAATTCCAAATTCGAATTTACTAAAAACAGAATAAATTTCCAGCAATTTTTTAAATTTCAAAAATATTTTATTTTTGGGGATGTCACATCCTTTTCCCCTTTAGTAAAACACTATGCTTAGTGTTCATTCCTTTCTTGGAACAGGATTGGATGATATTTTCAAAAATCTCCCTCCAACTCCCAAGTGGCCTCCTTAGGACTAAAGTTCTTCCATTGCACCTTTACTTGAGCGATGGCTCTGTTCCGATGTGTTATTTGTCTCCAGTCCATAATGCATATGGGTTCCACCTAGAACTCGCCATCGAGTTCCACCTGCACCAAGTTCCAATCAATCCTATGAGTAGGGTCATGAATATACTTTTTCAGCAGCGAAACATGAAATACATTATGAATTCTTAGATTAGTTGGAAGTGCAAGTTGATATGCTATGGGTCCAATTTGAGCTAGTATCTCAAAGGGCCCACAAAACATGGGTGCTAGCTTGGCACAATTCCCTAACTTCAATGATTTCTTTCGGGCCTTGACCTTCAAATAAACATGGTCTCCTACTTGAAATTCCAAGTGTCTTCTTTTCTGATCTGCATAGCTCTTATGTCTGTCCTGTGCTTATTTCAAGTTCTGTTGTACCTTTCTTACCATGTTTCCATTTCTTGGAGCATCTCTGGTCCAACCATGAGTCTGTCATCTAGATTATCCCAACTAATTGGAGTCATACACTTTCTTCCATACAATATTTCTAAAGGGCTCAACTTAGCCAAAGTTTGGTACCCATTGTTATATGCAAATTCTACCAAGTGTAGGTAGTCTTCCCACTTGCTTGGTTTTGTTCTTAGGTACATGCAAAGCATATCCTTTATGATTTGGTTTGTCCTTTTGATCTGTCCATCTGTTTGTGGATGATAGCTTGTACTGAAATTCAAGTTAGTGCTTATCCCTGCAAACAATTCCTTCCAAAAAGTGGATGTAAATTTTGCGTCTCTATCTGAAATCACCATTTTAGGAATACCATGCAGTCTAAAAATTTATTTCATGAATATTTCAGCAATGTTTATAGCTTTAAAAGTAGACTTTACAGGAATAAAGTGTGTAGACTTATTGAGTTTATTGATTACAACCATGATAGAATCATTATGTTTCTGAGTTTTAGGAAAACCTGTTATAAATTCCAGTGATATAGTCTCCCATTTTCATTCTGGTACTGGTAATGGTTGTAATAGGCTGGCTGGATGCTGGTGCTCGACCTTAACCCGCTGACTATCTTGGAACCTAGCCAAGTATTCTGTTGTTTCTCCCTTCATACTAGGCTAGAAAAATAGTTTTCTAAGTGTTGTTATTGTTTTCTAGTAACCTGGATGGCCAAAATACGGTTTCTTATGCACTTCGTCCAAAATTGTTGATTTCAATTCTGTTGAATCTGGTATGTAAAGTTTGTTTTTAAGTCATAATAGTCCTTTCTTGTCGATGCTTAGATTTGGTTTGTTAGAGTTGGCAGTACTATTTTGTAATTTTGTCATTATCTTAGTGTAATTTCCGTCGTTAATACCTGACGTCCTTATTCTTTGTTCGAAATCACTTTCTTCCCTGCTAATGTTTATCTCAAATAACCCATCGAATCTTCTTCTTAAAGCATCTGCTACTTTATTTTCCTTACCCTTGATATGTCGGACCTCGAAGTCGAAGTCGCTCAAGAAGGCTAGCCACCTTGCTTGTCTTGCATTAAGATGTGGTCGGCTAAACATATATTTCACCCTGCTATTATCCATCAATAATAGGAATTTTCTGCCCATTATATAATGTCGCCACATTTTTAAGGCATGTATTACTGTTGCCAATTCTAAGTCATGAGTGACATAATTTTTCTTGTGTTCTTTTAATTTTTGGGACTCGTAACAAATCATGTGCCCTTCCTGATTTAGGACACCACCTAGTCCTTCTTTACTTGCATCAACACATACAATGAAGTATTTATCTAGGTCTGCTACCTTCAATATGGGTGTGGTTGTCAATAATCCCTTAAGTTTGTTAAAATTGTCTTGTCACTTCTCTGACCAGTTAAACTTGGTTCCTTTCTTTTGTAATGATGTGATAGGGTAGGCTATCTTGGAAAACCCTTCTATAAACCTACGGTAATATCCGGTGATTCCCATGAATGACATTATATCTGCTACATCCTTAGGTACCGACCATTCCATAATGGATTTTGTCTTTTCCAGGTCTACGACAATGCCTTCTACTGAAATTACATGTCCTAGATATTGTATTTCTTTCTAATAAAAGTTACACTTGTCAAATTTGGCGTACAGTTTGTGTTTCCTCAATGTTTGTAGAAATATCCTTAAGTGTTCATTATGTTCTTCTTTCGTTCTTGAATAGAACAGAATGTCGTCGATAAATACTACCACGAACTTGTCCAAGTATTGACTAAAAATACTGTCCATCAGGCACATAAACCTGGTTGGTGCATTAGTGAGTCCGAAAGGTATGGCTACTAATTTGTAGTGTCCATATCTTGTCTGAAAAGATGTTTTGCTTATGTCCTCATCCTTTATCTTAACTTGATGATAACCGAATCATAAATCTAACTTTGAAAATATCTTGGCCCCACCTACTTGATCGAACAAATCATTTATCCTTGATAAGGGGTATTTGTTCTTAATAGTTAGTTTGTTCAATTGTCTATAATCGATACATAGTCTTAGAGTACCGCCTTTCTTTTTCACAAAGAGGACTGGTACTCCCCATGGTGAGACACTCGGTCTGATATACTCTTTGTCCAACAATTCATGTAATTGTATTTTTAATTCCATCAGTTCTGGTAGACTCATTCGGTAAGGTGCTTTTGAGATAGGGGATGAACCGGGTAGTAGGTCTATGGAGAAGTCTATTTCCCTTCTAGGAGGTAATTACGATATCTCTTCCACAAACATGTCTCTAAATTCACGTAGGACAGCAAAGTCTTCTAACTTTGTCTTATCTCTTTTTTATAATAGATTTGTCACTTGGATGGCATAAACTTGACATCCCTTTCTAATACATTTCTTGAGTTGCATCGTTGAAACTTGTCTGACTGATACAGGTTTTGGTATGCCTTGGGTTGTTCTAATAGTGACAAAATCATCTCTATAGCTAAGTATCTTTGTATAACAATCTACTATTGCTTTGTGTTGTTCCAACCAATCCATCCCGATAATCATATCATAAGATCCTAGTGGTAGGATGTTCAGATTGGTCCTTATCTTTTGACCATCTAAGATGAACTCAAAATTAGAAATAAAGTCAACTACTTTCCTTTTAGTACCTGTTGCTAGTTGTACAAGCCATGATTTTGTGTTCTTCAGTTTCTTAAGTTTATTCGACTCTACTACATCAGGAGTAATATAACTTAATGTATCTCCGGGGTCAATTAAAACATAAATTCGAGTGTCATTTATTTTATCTTCGATTTCTACCACCAAGGACTGGTGGTCAGCTTGTCGACCATCTATGGCTGCATTTATCCAATGCAAGCTTCTGCCCACGTCTCCCACTATTAAGGCTTCCTGCAAATTGTGAACAATAGTTTTGTTTACTAAAATTAAACATGGACAGTTCCTCCTTAGATGAGGCTCTCCACACTCCCAACACTTTAATGGCTCGCAGGAGTTGTCCCCAATTTTTTTTTTTCCCAGGTTTACCAGTTTTTCGCTACCTTGCGCATTCATATGATTGGAGTGAAAATCCTTCCTTGGGAAACCTTTTGATGCATTTCGATAAGGAGATAGCTGGTATCCCTTCTTCCGCTAGTTCATTCGATCTTGCTTCTTATCCTTCCAGGCCTTGGGAAACTATACCCACTGTTTATACTGGTCATAGCACATTCGTGCTTTCCTGAATACCTCACTCAAGGATTTGGGGTTGTCAAACTCAATTATGTCCCTGTAGGACTGTGGTAAACAACTTAAGAATCGTTGTATTTTTACGTTATCCTATCGGATGTATGGTATGAACCTTAGTAGTTCCAGAAATTTATTTATAAGGTCCTCCATCATCATCTGTCTGAGTCGTAACTCATAAAATTATTTCGTCTTCCTTTCATAATAGCTTTTAGAAAGGTATTGTTTCTTAAAATACTTCTTAAAGTTGGACCATTCCAAATATTTCTCCTTTAGGCCCTTGGCCAATTTCAGGTCCTGCCACCAAATGCTGGCCTTCCCCTTTAGATTGTAGATGGTCATTCTGACCTTCATGTTGCTGGAATAATTGTAGAACTGGAAGTATTTTTTCATGTCAAAAAACCATGCCTCAACTTCTTCTCCTATCATGGATTCTCCATCAAAGGTAGCTAGTTCAATATTTTTAAATTATCCTTCAAGGTGGTCTACATGTTTTCTTTTTCTGTCTGGTATAGTTTTGTCTTCATCTGAAGGTGTCCATTCAGATGAACTGTCTCCTTTTTTTGTTTCTGGTCCAGAATTCTTGGAGGACCTTTTGTTGACTTCTTCGTCATGGTTATCATCTTTTAGGATTTTCTTGGTTACTATACTATGCAAGAGGACTTCATTTATCTCTTGTTCTTCCTATTGTGATTTCTTCAATTTTTCATTGTCAGCCTTGAAAACATGCAGTTCAACAATAAGATTCCTCATTGTTTCCAACACCTCTGTGGGTGAGCTTCCATCACTGTTTTGTCTTGGATCTCCAGGAGGTACTTTCTGTGGATTTCCTTCCATCCTAATTTCTGCACCCTCCTGAGCTGCCATAATTTACAAAAACAGAAAGGGCTTTCTGTTTGTAACCATAAGATTTATTAGTTTTACATAAATCAGAATAAATACTAAGCATCTAATGTGGCCATGTTCAGGCCCAGTGTTGTAGATTTTGCTCTGATACCATATGTAATATACCTCAAAAATTGTCTTAAGAAAATAAAATTTGTTTGTATAAGTATCCTTGAATAGTTCGAGATTCAAGCAAGTAAGCTTTATGTTATATGGCTTCAGTCTGAAAGTTTACAAGAGTCCCTACTGTCATCGACTGTCATTATCATTCAACTTAAATTTTTCTGATCGACGTTAAGTGTTTACTCCTCATTCAATGTTTATTTCAATTCCTATAATTATAATTACTTTCCTATCTATTTGTACCAATGACCATTACCACAGTCTTAACAACATAAACGACTTTGGGACTTTATGGCCAAATCCTTACGCGATAGACCCTACAAATAACCCATTACCATATGTTTACAATACAAATGAATTTGGGGGTTGATGGCCTAGGCCCCATGCGTTAGTCCATACACATAATCACACGATGAAAATGAACAAACAGACTTAAGTAAAAGTAGAGTATTAGTCTATACTCCTCTGCGAAAAGTTTAAATATAAACAAACTCCTATAGTTTTCTTTTTTAAAATATCTAGATACAAGATAGTAGTTAGGTAAGGCCTTCTGGTTAAACTCAGAGTACGAATATTTCATAATCCTCCGATCATAATCAAATTCACCTGCATTGTTGGATTACAAGTACTAGGTCTCGTGCTTATTCCATATGCCCACTGGCTGTGACCACATGCCTAATCAAAATGTCTTTCACATTTCGACATTTTGACATTTTAGCAAGTCGCAATCCCCGAAATGGAGCTAGTTCAACGGTCCACAAAACTTCATAATCTGATCTCTTCTTTTCTTAATTGAACAACTGACAGGATTTTAGCATTTTCCCTTCGAGTCATCGTGACTCCAACATTATAAAATTCATGATCAAAAAATTGCCGAAGTGATCAGATGGTTCACATAACCCACTGAGATGAATGGTTGATGGGATTTCAGAGTTTTGCCTTTCGAGTTTTCGAGAATCACAATAGTCCCTTTCGGCATTTCGAAGTCCTTGACATGCTCTGATCTTTCGCATTTCATGTCTTCATCATTCTTGTTGTGAGTGTCCATGACACCTACAACTCTCAGTATATGAAACTCTGAAATGGAGATAAGTCATGGTTTCAGTACCGTTGATTAAGGGTAACCCATTTTGTGATGGAAAATTCTATCGTTGGAAGTAAAACACCGTATGGGATGTTCATTTGTTTCAATTCCGAATGAGATATGTAATACTATTTTTAAAATAATTACAGGGTTTCCCTTCTTCCTACTTGTAATGGCATACTAGTTATTTTATTGGTTTAATATACTAGCGCCATATTGGCTACTTCCTCGAAAGGATTGTGAAAAAAGAAAAAATACTCGGCTATTGTCGGCTATATGTGTATCTTGTTTATAGTTGACTCCAAATCACATTATGGTATATGAATTCAATTTTAACTTACTGTGCTTGTGTTAAAGACTTTCCTTTTGAACTTTTAGGTGATTGTGTTGTTATTTACACAGTTAGGAATTTACTCAGGGGTGTGTTTTAAGTTTCGGGATGTTCCTTCTTCCTTGGGACTTCGCGCCTCTCATGATTAGTTCTAGTAATTAAACTGTGTTAATTCAATGCACTCCAATAATTTTCCAACATTTCAACCTATAACTTTTCATTAAATACCAACTGATATAAATATGTGTAAATGTTGTAGATGGTCTATAGTAATTCTTGGTATTCGCAAGGTCACTTCCGTACTTTATGTCAAAGATTTATCATTTCACCGCCTTATGACAACGGATCGGTGGTCGTCTTGAACATTCAAGACATGAGGGTTCACTGTCAAGCGGTGGCCGACTTAGCCTTTGCAGGCCACCAAATACCATCACCGCCCTGGTTTAATTTTTCCTAAGGTCAAAGGGGCAAGTTTTGTTCCTATAAATACTTGAATCATACTGTAATCCACATACATAGGGTGAGACAAGCGCTTCAAAGCATTTTTTTTTTAGTTGAACTTGTCACTCTGTGTTTTATTTTACTGAGCTTGTAAACTCTATTCATGTTTTCATTTTTCGGCATTCAGAGTTTATTGGTTCAAGTTGCGCAGAGTTCTCTTATTCTTGCAAACGTCGAAACCCGAAGTGGCCCCACAACCTAATCGAATTTGTGGTTTGGTGATTACCGTTGTATGTTGTTCATGCATTAAGCATTACCAAATGTAGAAACCCGATATTGGCTAGGCCCCACACCTTTTTCGTCATTTCACGATTCGGTGTTTGACGTTGTGTGGTATTTTTCATCAGGAGTTTGTAAACCCCAAAACCCGAAAAGGACAGGGCCCACACCCCATTTTTTTTTTTTTTGTGATTTGAGAATTGTTGTTTGTGGCCTTGGGTATTCGTAAACCCCGAAATCCCGAACACCGGAACCCCAAAGTACTGGGCCCATATTCCATTCACATTTGCACGATTCGGGAGTTGTTGTGGGTTGGTGTTTGGCATTTGTAATCGCCAAACCCCGAACCCCAAAACCCAAAGTGTTGGGCTCACAACCTTTTCGCATTTCAGGAATCAGAAAAATAGTGTGGTCTTTTTTTTTTTGTATTCAGCGTTTGTAATTGTCGAAACCCGATTGACCTCAATTTTTCACACTTTAAATATACATATATATATATCTATACACTATGCAGTTTTCCATTTGCATTCAATATGTAGGTAAACTCAAATCTGCATCACAATTTACTGGTGGGGTTTTCAACTAGGACGCTTTATCTTACTAAAGTAGTAATCCAAACCACAGTACAAATCTTCTTTAAGAATTGACTAGTCATATCCTTCCAGCTAGTATACTTTAGTGAACTAGTATTCATAATAGTAATGAGATGCAGCAAAGATAATCCATTCCAAACTAGTAGAGATAAATTCTAGCAATTCCTAAGTTTGCAGTAGGATGCATTCAATCTTTCATCCTTAATATTATTTCTAAAAGATACATTCTATCAAGTATGTAACCATTTAACATTCAGCCAGAGAAGAGACAGAAATAACATATCTAAAATAATATGCTGAAAGACGAAGGGAACAACCATGTTCCTCCCAACCGTAGAACAGGGCAGCCAAACTACTTGCCCAATTCACCCCCTAGCCTGACCATGAATCGATTAGGGTGAACTTGGAAAAGCTTCTCTTCAGCAATGTCCTACATCTCCAATAGTTTTCCCTTGCCTCGCACTCAAGGTTCATAATAGCAAGTAAATAAAAAGTCTCCTTTCCCAGCATACTTGGCAACATCCTGCCTCCTTTCATATGGTATTTATCATTTACCCAGGTCTTTTCCCTCGCTTCAAAAGTTTCAAATATTTCTAAATACCTGATTTTCAGGGGCTGCCAATGGCCAGATCACTGATTTTCCACTTGTAATAATCAGCCTAGAGGTAGTTCCAACATGTTCCCCACTCATGGAGTCATGGTCAACTAAATTTAACATGGTTGTTCCATTTGTCCTCCTGCAATCAACATAAAATATTATGTTTCCATACAAGTGTCATAGTCAAATAGTTAGTTGGGTCAAATTAGGTCTTTTCCCAACAGTCAAAATAATTAATTACAATTACCAAATTTGAAATTCAGAATTGTCGTAAATGGAAAAAATTTTCCAAATTTGAATTTACTAAAAACAGAATAAATTTCAAAAATATTTTATTTTTGGGGATGTCACAACTTCCCAAGTATTGGAAAGACAAGAAAAAAGACATAATGAACCAATGGAAGAAGGGATATCAATCATACCCTTTCCGAAATGTAATAAAGAATTTCCCAAGGAAAGAATTCCACTCCAATAAAAAGAACACCCAAGGAGGAGGTAGACTAGTTAATATGGGAACCAAGAAGTTTGGGGATAACTGAGAGAACCGTTAAATTGTTGGGAATGCGGAGAACCTCACTTAAGGAGGAATTGCCCATGTTTAACTTCTGCAGCAAGGACCATGCTTCACAACCTACAAGAGGCCTCTACAATGAGAGATGTGGGCAGAAGATTACATAGAATCAATGAAACAGTGGATATCCAACAAGCTGATCATCAGTTCATTGTAGAGGAAGTTGAAGGTAAAGTTAACAATAATCATGTTTCTGTTTTAATTGATCCAGGAGCTACCTTGAGTTATGTTTCTCCTGGTATAGTGGATTCAAATAAACTTAAGAAAGTATGGTATACAAATTCTTGGTTAGTACAACTATCAAAAGGGACAAAAAGAAAAGTACTGGATTTCATTTTTTATTTTGAGTTCCGTTTAGATGGTCAAAACTCCAAGATAAATCTGAATATTCTACCGTTAGGGTCTTACGATATAATTATTGGAATGGACTAGTTGGAGAGGCATAAAGAAGTTTTGGATTGTTATGAAAAAATCACTCACTTACAAAGACGAAAATAACATTGTTAGGATAGTACAAGGCATACAAAAACCAGTCTCAGTTAGGCAGATTTGAAAAATACAATTTAAGAAGTGCATGCGTAAAGGTTGTCAGATTTATGCTATCCAAGTGACAAATCTGTTGGAAAAAGAAAATAAACCTAACCTAGAAGATTTTTTCGTCGTACATGAATTTAGAGATTTGTTTGTAGATCAAAATACCTGGACTGCCCCAAGAAGAGATATAGACTTCTCTATCGATCTGTTTCTTGGTTCAACCCCTATATCTAAGGCATCCTGCAGAATAAGTTTAACCGAATTAACAGAGTTAAAAAATTCAACTACAAGAACTGTTGGACTAGGAATACATCAGATCAAGTGTGTCACCGTGGGGAGAACCATTTCTTTTTACTAAAAAGAAAGACATAACTCTAAGACTATGCATTGATTATAGACAACTTGACTGTTAAGAACAAATATCTCCTACACAAAATCAATGATTTGTTCGATCAAGTGGGAGGGGTAAAGATTTGTTCTAAGTTGGATTTAAGATTTGGTTATCACCAGGTCAAAATAAGGGATGAAGACATAAGTAAAAAAACATTCAGAACGAGGTATGGAAATTGTGAATTTGTGGTTATACCATTTGGTTGCACTAACGCACCAACAACAATTATGTGTTTAATGAATATGATTTTATGTCAGTTTTTGGATAAGTTTGTTGGTATTTATTGATTACATTCTAGTGTATTCGAAAATGGAAGAAGAGCACGAACGAAAACTACGTCACTCACGACTTGGAATTAGCAGCTGTAATCCATGTGTTAAAAAATGGTGGCATTATATAATGGGAAGAAAATTTATGTTGCTAATTGATAATAGTGGTGTGAAATTCTTGTTTAGCCAACCAGGCCTTAATGCAAGGCAAGCAAGATGGTTGGCCTTCTTGAGCGAATTCTATTTCGAGGTAAGACACATTAAGGGTAAGGAAGAAAAAGTGGCATATGCTTGAAGTAGAAGGATTCATGGGTTGTTTGAGATAAACATTAGCAGGGCAGAAAGCGACATTGAGAAAAGAATAAAGGCTGCAAGTAATAATGATGAAAAATGCATTAAAATAGTGACAAATTTACAAAATAATGCAGAAAATTTAGACATAACATATTTGAGTTTGGACATAAATGGTCTACTAAGATTCAAAAATAGGTTATACATACCAGATTATGTTGAATTAAAGTTAAAAGTTTTGGACGAAGTACACAAGAGACCATATGTTGGTCATCAGGGATACCAGAAAATGGTAACAACACTAAGGAAGTTATTTTATTAGCCTAATATAAAACGTGAGACATCAGAATACTTGTCTAAGTGCCAAGATTGTCAATAGGTGAAGGCCGAACACCATCACCCAGCCGGTCTGTTGGAACCTCTACCTATACCAAAATGGAAATGGGAGACTATATCACTAGATTTTATCACAGGTTTGCCTAGAACCTAAAAATAGAATGATTCAATTATGGTAGTAATTGATAAGCTTAACAAGTCTACACATTTTATTCCTATAAAATCTACTTACAAAGCTATTAAAATCACTGAAATATTCATGAAGGAAATTTTTAGACTGCATGGTATTCCTAAAAATGGGGATTTCAGATGACGTAAAATTTACATCTACGTTTTGGAAAGAATTGTTTGCAGGGTTGAATACTAACTTAAATTTCAACATAATCTACCATCCAAAAATATATGGGAAGACTGAACAAACCAACCAAATTGTAAAATATATGCTACAAATGTACGTAAGGACAAAACCAGGTAAGTGGTAAGACTACCTGCACTTGGTGGAAATTGCATATAATAATGGTTACCAGACATCGACTAAGATGAACCCCTTCGAAGTATTGTATGACAAAAAGTGTACAACTTTGATTAGCTGGGATAACCCAGTGGACAGACTCATGGTGGGACAAGAAATGCTCCAGGAAATGGAGAATAAAGTAAAAAAAGTACAACATAATTTAAAAGAGGCACGGGACTGACAAAAATTTTATGTAGACCTGAAAAGAAAACACCAAGAATTTCAAGTTAGAGACCACATGTATTTAAAAGTCAAGTCTAAAAAAAGCTCATTAAAGCTAGGAAAATGTTTCAAGTTGGCACCCAGGTTTTGTGGTCCTTTCAAGATCTTAGCTCGAATTGGACCCATGGCATATCAACTAGCACTTCCCGCAAATCTAAAAATTCATAAGGTATTTCATGTTTCTTTGTTAAAAAATTATTATGTTCATGATCCTACTCACATGATCGATTGGCACATGGTACAGGTGGAACTAGAAGGCGATTTCCAAGAAAAACCTCTAGGCATTCTAGACTTGAGAGAAATAGTACTATGGAACAGATTGGTTGCCCAAGTAAAAGTGAAATGGAAGCACTTTAGTCCTGAGGAGGCCACTTGGGAATTGGAGGAAGATTTGTAGAAATGTTATCCAACCCTGTTCTGAGAATGGAACAAACACTGAGGACAATGTTGTACTGAAGGGGGAAAGGATGTAATATTCCAAAAAATAATTAATTATTAAATTCCTTATGTACTTAGGAATTTATTTTTGTTTTTGGAAAATTCATATTTAGAAAATTATTTCCATTTATGGAAATTCTGAATTTGGAAAAAATATTATTGTAATTAATTATTGTGACTGTTAGGAAAAGATTTGATTTTCCGAACCAACTCTCTTACTATGACACTTTTAAGAGGAAACTATCTTTTATATTTATTGCCGAGGGAAAAATGGAACACACAGGTTGAAATCAATTGACCATGACTCCATGAGTGGGGAACAGGCTTGAACTACCTCAGGGCTGAATTTTACAAGTGGAAAATCTGGAATTTTTCCATTAGCAGCCCTTGAAAATCAAGGATTTGTAAATATGTAAAAATTCCAAAGGGGAAAAGACCTAGGCACAAGATGTTTTTTCATATATAGCATATGGGAGGAGGTAGGATGCTATCAAGTATGTTGGGGAAATAATATCACTTGTTGTTATGAGAATTTTTTCTGAGTGTGAGGCGAGGAGAATTTATGATCTGAAAGATGAATATAGTGAAAGAGGAGCTTCGGGGTTCACCCTCATGGATTCATGGTCAGGTTAGCGGGTGAATGAAGCAAGTAGATTGGTTGTTTTGTTCTATGGTTGGGAGGAACTTGGTTTTTCCATTTGTTGCTTGAACACTTTGTTCAGATATGTTCATCTACTCTTTCCTGGTTGAATGTTCTGTTGATTAATAGTTGGTATAATACATTTACTTGATTCTGGATCTATTGATTAATGGATGATAGAATACATCTACTTATTTTGGTAGAATGTTTTGTGAGATAAATAGTTGGTATAATGAAATGGATTTAGAATGAACCTTTACCATTCGAATTTATTGAATAGATTTAAGAAAGCTACTTTGTGTGTTAGTTGTTGATAAATGTGTGAAAATATCCTATTCATGTGATTTACTCTCGAGACAACAATAGGAAAGCAAATATCATTTCAATTTGTGGTTGATATTAAGAATATTTTGGTAGAAGCAAGAATGTAGAATTAATTATGAGCATGCATAAAGAATGATTACAAATTGTTATAGGTCGAATGATCGTAAGTGTAAAACTATAGGAAAGGTCTATGTATGCTTTATAGATTTGTAATAATCTTGAAACAAAACAATAGTATTACTGTGATAATCAAAATCTGTACCATATCAATAGATATATATGTGTGTGTGTGTGTGTGTGTGTGTGTGTAGATATTTCTTTAAAGGAATATTTTGATTGTATAATGCCAAACGAAATTCGGGAAGGAAGACACAGACAAGAGATAAACACACACACACACACATATATATATATGACTCTATGTTTATTTACAAAGAACTGAATGAAAGCATCCAATATATTCACGCACATAAGGCATTGGGTCGACTTTTTGAGTTACATGAGGTTCCAGTATTTTTCAATTATAACAATCTATGTAAAAGACATAGAAAATCACAGTCCCTTTTTATTACAGTAAATCTAGAGGCATTTTCAAGTATATATAATACATATCATCATAACTGTTTAAAATGAAAAATCATGTTTCCTTGGTTTTATTCCTTGTTCAAAAACTGTTTATTTTGCGAAGGACCTAAAATACTAGTAACCAGGTTATCTATGGAATCCCGATACAAAATCTATCCGAATAAAAATACACTAATATAGAACTATGTATTGCTATTAGCATAACTTGGAAAACCTAGAGTCAAACGCCGAGGGTCGGAACGCGAATACCTTTCGAGTGAAGAGAACTCGCAAATAATTTTGAGTAGAGTGATTTAAGTCCTGCAAAAAAAGGGAATGATTGAGAATTAATAAACAACATTAAGAATAATCAATGAATTATTAGAAAATGAAATCTATTTTAGAGAATTAGGAAAACAACGAAATTAACTATGAAAAATAAAGCAATGTTCAGGAAGATTACATGAAAACTTAACCTTAAAATCAAACACCAGGTTAATACTTAGTTTGAGGTGGCGTGGAGTGATTCCTACTCCAACAACAACGTTGAGCAAACTATCCATAACCCGAAGGAGATGAGTGGAATTGGAAATGATTGATGGGTACCCTAGCAATGGAAACAAGGGTCCCATCATTAGTCTTGTAACCGAACAAGATTAAATCAATGGCTCAGAAGATAACAAGAAGTTAGAACATTATTAAATATGCAATATACAATGCATAACCAAAACTATAAAATCTGCACAGTATGAAGTATGTCCCATAGATTTGCCCATTTCGGACTGTAGTTAGGATGGAAAAATATTGTCTTATATTTATCAAACTTGTAAACTGATGATAAAGAACATGCAGTTAGGGACAAAATTTCTAGACACATAAACTACCTTTTTCCTCTATGCTAGAGATATGAAATTGAATAAGTAAATCAAAATAAAATTCAGAACGGAGAGTAGTTGGGAATCCTTTAAATTAGTTTAAAATTTGGGAATAATCAAAAAGTGGAAGTCTTAGGACTATAACATTCTCCGCTCAAGTTCGAGAAAGGTATTTCGATCTAGTTATTAAAATTACCCCACGACAACGAAAACCTTATCATAGTCACAGGATTGAATGATGAACTTATAGCTTCTATTTTTTTGAAGTTACACTATTTTTTTCAGTGAGTTAAGAGGCTTAACCTCTTCTAGAGTCGGGTCAAAATTTCTTTACTTAATCAAAGTAGAAAGAGTAATTATGCAGCCTAAACCTACAGAGAGTTATTCCTTGAACAACTTAGGGAGTATCGTAGAGAAGGAGTAGATCAAGTGGATTTCTCAGACGAGTTGCATATCGTGAATTCCTATTTTAAAAACTCAAATATAAGTGATAAAATTCAAGATCCCGATCTTACTAGCAAGAACCCTCATAATTATGCAAAGGATAAATTTGATAAAACACATAGATAATGTTATACACTATCATTCACTCAGGACACTATCGATATGAAACCTTAGGGTTACTATAAGAATCCCAAGCGGCCCTCATACAAGGTTAGTTTTAGCGTTAGATGTTCTCTGAGATTTTAAATCAAAAACATACTAGAATAAGTTTTTAAAGAGAAGTCTGAAGATAGTTACTATTGATAAAATAACTCACAGTATGATGAGGTTATCCCCAAATGCATAAAAACTGAACCGCCTGGTAAACTATACACAAGACCTCAACGAAGAGCACAAGTGAAGGTGGTTACATTCGTATGAAGAGTTAGTATCATAACCATTGTGAGATGGGTTAAAATAATACAACACATAGAGTGGGGATGGATCTTATCCAGAAAACAAATCATAAGTGAAACTCAACTGGGAGTTGCTAAAACTTCCAATAATGACGAACCTTCTGAACTGCCTACTCATAAGATAGCATAATCGTAAAGTAGAGGTGAGTTTACCTCGTAAAGAAGGAAAACCAGACGATTGCACGTCCATCTTTTTGTTGTTCAGAGAACAAGAACCTTTCCTAATTACCCTTCCATTTTTACCCACAAAGAAGACCTTGTAGAGAGTTAATGCGGGGAGGTTTTACAAAAATGCAGAAGAGCCAAAAGGAAATGAGGCTTAGTTACCATGAACATATCATATCAGAGTAATGGAAAGAAAAGTTATGGGTAAATTGGCCATGTGAATAAATTCACCAGGCGCATCCATATTGGTCACAACAACCAAGAATCAGTACTTTTACAAGACCCTAATAACTTCCAAACCAAAGCTGTTATGATTTTTACGGACCAATCTAATTTCGCATTTAACCAAACCTTTAAGACTGTTAGTGAAAAAACTATGTCTTTTAGCCACCTGAGGTATTACTGAATAGAAGAAGAGGGGTCAGACTTGATAGTACACCAGATCTAGTGTTGACCTGTCATGCTAGGTGCGCATTGGGTACGAGCATATCGATCGAAATGGACTTTATTCCTTCATAGTTTAATAACATTGAAAAATATTGGGATAGAACCTATGTTACCATAAACGATGAACTCAAGTAATTATATATATATGGGAGATGCATATATATATTCCCATAGAAGACTAGGGTAAGAAGTGCATGTCCACCAACATTTTCAACAAGTGTTATACTTGGGTTTTAAAGTATAGATAAGAGAAGGATTACAATTACAAGGGAATGTTTTGAGGTAGGTTAGTAGTACTCCTTCATTGGACATGAAATGGAGGGTTTTAAGATTATTTAAAAATTGATTCCATGCTAGGATAGTTTCCTATAGACTTGTGGAGATAACCAAATCTCAGTTCTTTTATCCATGGGTAAATCACTCATCTGTGAGATGACTATCGTGGATTTTACCAAATTAATTTATTAAGTTTGACTTCGCGAGGAGGTCATCAACTTGTGATTAGTAGTTATAGGTTTTTAAAATGATTAAATATAGCATATTAAAGAAGCATTAATGCATCCCTGAGGTGTAGGAAAGTCGGTGACGGAGTGTGTTGTTAAGCCACTCAGTGTTGAAAAGTCACCGGTTTGAAACCTGCGGGAACAAAAAATCCAACCATGTTAAGGGTTGGTGTGGCCCAGGCCGGGTGTGATCCCCGAGTGATTTTGATGGATTATATGCCCCTGAGTCATGGTTTCTCAGGACAAAGTTTAATCCCACTGCCAAGAAGGTCTAGACAAATTAAAAAACAAAAAAAGAAGCATTGATGCACCTATCAATTTTTTTTTATTGAGTAAATTTGGGGTACATTACATATACAGTGGGAATATTAAAGAAGTTAAGTATGAAAGAATGCAAATACACGGTGATGGATTTGAAGAAAGTGAATGATGATGATTTGGATGAGATTGATCCATAGTTGATTAGATCACTGATGTATCTGGTTAACACCAGACCTGACTCATGCTATGCAGTGAATGTGCTTAGTCAATCCATGAGTCAGTTGAGACATACTCACTGGATAACAGTAAAGAATGTATTGAGATGTATAAGAGGAACAATTGGATATGGCCTTAGATATTCCTCTAGTTTGAATTTGAGTTTTCATGGATATGTCGATATAGTTTGAGTAGAGAGTACAGTGGACCCAAAGAACACATCTAGTTGTTGTTTTATCATGAAGTTTTCCATGGTCTCGTAGTGTAGTAGGAAACAAAGCTCTGTGGACTTGAGTACCATAGAAGCAGAGTATATATTATTGAGTGTGTGAAGAAGTGCGGCTTCATAAAATTCTGACAAATCTACTTGATCATGAGATGGTTTCTATGATTATAACGAGAGTTGTGTGAAACTCTTTGAGAATCTTTTGTTCCATGATAGACCGAAACATGTTGAGATAAAATATAATTTTCAAAGACATGATGCAGAGGAAAGAAGTATGCGTGTGTACCTTCCTACACATGAACATATTGCATACACCTTCACCAAACTGGCTTGGTGAACAATACCTCTCTATTTGAGAGGGAGTGTTGATGACTACAGCCAAGACAATTTTTGAGTACTTCCGTGTGAGAGTTTTACTGATGGATAATGCATCCCTAGCTGAAAGGGAGTGTTGATGATTACAGTTGCATGAGACATCCTCCATGACATAGATTGATTGAGTCGACCTCAGAGAGAGCCCATGAGTTGGGTGTGTGGTTCCTATCTGAGACGGAGCTAGAACGTAGTGATGACTTCCTCCTTAAAGAGGGTTGAGAAGAAATACAAATGATTCTCATGTGTAACATAGTGAGAAAGGATATCTATTGAGTTGGATGTGCTTGTGGTTGAGCACAAGGTGAACGTGTGAATTTCCATGAGCTAGGTGCATCGTTGTGAGACAAAGATGAAGATGATGTATTAGCCTCCTCTAAACATAGGGTAGAGATGAGGAACTCTTGATGAATCTCATGTGTAATGCAGTGGGAAATAAGATCTATTGAGTTGGACATGCATGTGGATGAGAACATGTGAGCATGATCCTAGTGGTTGAGCACTAGTGAGTGTGGTTCTCCTGTGAGACACAATGAGATATAGATATAGACATCCCTATGGATGTGCCCCTAGTGGCCAAGCACTAGTGGGTGTATGAGATCCCTTGCTATATTATTCAAGAGTTAGACTTACTTTTAACCCTAATTGTAATGTAAAGGGTATAGGTCGGCCCCACCTTAATGTAATAGATAATTAATGTAAAAGATAATTAATCTGGTTATTATTAATTATAGTGTGAGTTAGAGAGGTCGGCCCTATTGTTCCAATAGACACTTCTATCAAGAGTTTCAATCTAATATAAGTAAAATTAAATTCCATAGTGAGGAATCATATCTTTTGTGTGAGTTTGTAAATTTCAGCAAGTACATCTTCTTGGGAAAAGTCGACAACTCTCTTGGGCACTAGTCTTCTAGGGTTTGTGAGCACCCTTTTGTGTGCTAGTTTTTCTTGGTGGTGGAGGTATTTCTCTTGAAGAATATAGGAAAGGATTGGATGGGTTTTCTTCCCTTGCTGAGAAGGGTTTCCTGGGATACTTCTTGTGTACTTGTGCATGGTGTTTCTTCTTGTGATATTGGTTGCTGCAGTAAAATTGTTTATGTTTTAAGTCAAATGATAAAATGGAATCAAATTCATGATTAAACCTTTCCTATTGGAAAATCAACAATAGCAGGGTTTACTCTGCAAATTGATAGTGGCTAACTCATTTTTACCAATTGGTTATTTTGATACCCATAATGATTTTTTCTCGTCTCACCTACTCCAACATTATGCTCAAGTATTCTTCCATCAAGATGTATAGAAGGAGTGTAGTGGATAGCCTTGTATAGGCCCTCTTGACATTTTGAAGAAATGAATCCGTCGACCATTGATCATTTGGTATATCCATGGTTAATTAATACATGAGCATATCTAGGCCAGAAGGTCTTCTCCAAAGACAAACCTATTGAGTATTACAAAAAAAAAAAGGTGTACTCAAAAAAAAAAGGTGCCTTATCCTTTCAAATGTATTTTCCATATCTAGTTTAATAACCATCCCTCTTTCCTTCCCCCCATTATTGAATGAATATATTCTTAAACTATAAAGATATTATCCATAATTTTCCTTTTCTCCATAAATACCCCTTGGTTTGGTGAAATGAGGGAAGGAAGGAAGGGTTTTAGTCAGTTTTCTATGATTTTATATATGATCATATAAGAGACATTGCATAGGGAAATTGGGTGGAAAAATTTAAAGGAAGAGGGATTTTTTTCCTAGGGTATAAGATCTAGGAAGGATGAGTTGGTATTGCCTACCATTCGTTCCGATTTTTGCACACATTGAATCATATGCACCGGGTCATTCTTTATGATTTTCTAGCTTAGTAGATAGAAATGGACTAAAATCCCATCTAGTCTTGGAGATTTGTCCACGTTCATTTGATGAAGAACCTCTAAAATTTCCTTTATGTAACTTTGCTTGCTAGTTTGATATTGTCTTCAATGTTGATAACCCTAGGGATATAGTTTAGGAAAATTGTTGAAGCATCGATATTTCTATTTGTTGAAGTTGGTCCTTTTCGGAGATAAAATAATTATCCTCTCCCCTAATCCATGTAATTATGTTTTTTCAGACCCATTCTTTGGCTTGACGGTGAAAGGATTTGGTATTTTTATTCCCCGATTTAAGCCAAAGTATTCAGGAACGTAATCTCCAATTTACGTCCTTAGCCTTTAAGGCCTTCTGGTTATTTTGAGAAGTGAATTAATATTCAATGAGAATGGAAGTGGATACATGATCTACCTCCATTTTGACCCCAATATCCTCCATTTTCTTTTTCAAATATCAGATGTTTGTTCTCCCTTGAGGGGCTTTGATTTTAACCCAATCTCTACTAGCCCTCTTAGTCTCCTTTAACTTGTGTTACCAAATAAATATAGGGGAACCCTAGATCCATGGCCTCCAAGCTTCTACAATCACCCAAAGAAAGGAAGTATCATCTACACAACGATGGTTAAAGAAAAATGGGATGGGATCTAGGGGAATTGGAGGAGAGAGTTGTAAGGTGATTAGGAGGTGTTCAGAACCCTACTAGAGGAAGGTTTCAGAAGTGGGTAAAAAGGATTCTTCTATGATTTTACTACTGATAATAAATCGGTCAAGCCTAGTTGTTATGTGACCTGAGTCGTACATCTTATTGGAACAGGTGCGGCTGATCCGAATTATTTTCAGCACTAAATGAGAGCGGAGATATAATAAAGAAATGCACAGAGATATCGCGTATATCTAGTAATATAACAGAAATATATCAGATATGCAACCATAAACACAGAGATACAGTAATACACGAT
>JZKD02S2014382.1:305893-320036 GCA_000966675.3 Picea glauca
ATTGGTTCCATTCAACAACTATTTCACAGACTGAACGATCTCGGTGCCAGTATCATCCTCAAGAAACATGGTGGTTCTCATCGTTTTCCTATTTGAAGTTGATCCCAAGTGTCTTTTGGTTGTTTCCCATGTGTTAATGTTGAGTCCTCTCCCAGGTAGTCCATTGCTGAAGTGTTTTGGACGGTTTTTTGAGATGGAACTCAGTAAATATCGAACACCACACACTGCCATTTAATTACAAAGGATGAAAGAGATGGAAACCTTACAAGGAACTATTCAATATTATTCACAAAGGTTACATCTAGAATGATATGGAGAGAAACAAGTTGAAATATATGTCGTTCTTCTCTTGTCAGTAAATTTGAAATCTATTTTGCAACAAAGAATGAAATGCCATTCATTTTATGGTGAGGTATGTAAAGGAATGAGAAATAATTTTAAAGAGAGTCATGGAATGTTAGTATTTGGAACTTTTCTGTGTAAAATCAACGAAATGGGTGGTACAAGTCGACTTCCAATTTTTGGCTCAAGGAACACTCAACATTGAGTGCTCTCAACTAGACTCAACTCAAGGGTCAAACAATAGAAGTTATGAATGGAAGTTGCAAACATAAATGCTGCAAAATTTATGGGCGAGAGTATTCCTCATCTTCTATGCCTAAAATCTCTTCAAGAACGACTAAGATTAAGAAAAATCAAAGAAGTGGAAAGAGGAGGTTGCCTTGATATATGAAAGCATGCAGATCCAATCTGAATATTGTTGCTGCTTCATGTTCTGGGTTCAGGGAGTAAATGTTTCAGCCAATAGGAGGCCATTATGCTAAAATTGTAAGAAATCCAATGGAATATGTTTTATTATTTAGTAATGCTCAGACAATTACCTGTCTCTAGAGATATATTTGAAAAAATTCACAGTGCTCCCCAAAAGATAGTGGAATATTGACAATTGAATTTGTTGAATAACATTCATATCAAGAATTTCATAATTTAAATTCATCCTACCATTATATTATTAGAACTGGAAAAAGAACCAACGACATCAAAACGACTAGAAGAAGTAAGGGAGACTTAAAATAATTCATCGTAAAGAAAAGATAGTTTCCATATCAGGCTAATGATGTACCAAGGAAGTGTATTTAACAACAACATATTAGGATGGTGCCTAAGGTGAATTAGAAATAGCTAGCAGAGAGAAGCGAGTGAGAGGAAAAGAAGCAACGTATGTTTAAGTGGGAACATAAGCCTAAGAATCAACATAACTAGCTGGAGAGAAACATAACGTTAAAGCGAGATAGCTCTGGTCAATACAACATCTACTCATGCCAAGCCGGAACAACGAAAGATAAAGTTAAAGCCGACGTAAATAATATATACAGTGAATTCTTGGCTGGATTCTTGGCTTCTCAACCATTAAACGTAAATCACAATTTGTATCAAGCTTACATTTTAATGTATTCAAATAATCACAATTTGTATCAAGCTTACATTTTAATGTATTCAAATAAGAAATAATATATTATAAGAGTTTTTTTTTTAAGTAAAGAAACGTCTAAATAGGTTACTACTCTATTTTCTCTTGATAAAAGATTTCGATGTACAATCATTTTATTTATGTAAATAAGATATAGTCATTTCTAGTGAATATTTTATAAGAGAGAAAATTTCCATGTGAATGTTCTTAGGTTTTGATATTCTATATTTTGAGTTTTGAATCTATTTTTTTATATCGATGAAGATGAATTTTTAATTATTTAAAAGTATTTTTAGGTTAATAATTTAATATGCTTACTATTCACAATGCAAGTCAATGTTTTAAAACAAAGTGTTGGTGGTTTATAGGGTCTTTACTGAGTGAACTTATACATAGTATATGCATTTATGAGATATTAAAGAATAAGTCTAATATTACTATATATTAATAAATATTTTCCAAAATCTTTTTTTGGACTCTCCTCACAAATACATCTTTCCAATAATAAAAAAATCTTGTTTTTACCAAATATCCTTTTTTATACTCTCCAATACTTATAAACCTTTATTTTATTTTTCACAATTCATAAAACCTTTTTTTATCTTTCCAATAATAAAAAAAACTTGTTTTTACCAACTACCTTTTTTATACTCTCCAATACTTATAAACCTTTATTCTATTTTTCACAGTTCATAAAACCCCTTTTATGAATAATCTTATAATATATTGATTAAGTAAATTTCACACATCTCTCTTTATTGAATCTTTCTTCGAGACAAAAAAGAAATTTAACCTATCCTTTAAAAAATAAATTTTAATAAATTTAATCTTAATTGCATACATAAAACTATATACTACTTAATTACAATTCAACATATTATTCATAAAAAATATTAACTATACAATTTTAAAAATAAATTAATAAAAACAAAAAAAATCTTTATAATATATAAATATGTTATATAAAGTTGAAATTGCTTAAATATATGAGCAAAATGTATAATTCAAACATGAACGAATTCATAACCTTAGTCTTTATTTATAGAAATAGGCTATAAAATATATGCATACATTTCATTTCCATTTTATAAATTAATCAATCAGTTTTAAAAATAATGTAAAATATTTCGGTAATGATGAACATAATATTTTGTTAACTATTATATAATATTTTTTTTTAAACTTAATTTCCAAAAATAAAGTGAAACACTGTATTCTTATCACAAGACACATAATTTTGTTAATCATTATTTTATATATTTTTTAAACATACATTTTAGCGTTTAAAAAAATAGATTTCTTTTCTTTTAAAAAAACAGATTTTCTTTCTTTTTAATATGTATATGAATTTTATAAAAAGTAAAAATAATTAATATTTTTTTTTAATTTAATCATTTTAATATAAATTAAAATAATTACAATGTATATGAATTTTATAAAAAATAAAAATAATTAATATTTTTTTATTTAATATTTTAATACAAATTAAAATAATTACAAACAAAACTTAAATATATAAAAGAAACTAATAACTTTGTTTTTTAATAAAAATATTTCTATTATAATGCATTCTACTTCATAAATTAATCAATCGATCAATTTTAAAAGTAAATGAAGTACTTATATTAAATTAAAATAACTCCCATAAAACTTAAACTTATAATTTCACCATTAAGAAACTAATAATTTAAATTATTTTTTCTCGTTACAAAAATGAATTTTCAAGTTGCATCCAACTTTATACATCAATAATATTGAATTTAAATGATATTTTATTAATAATCATTTTCTATAATTTTTTAAGTGTGTAATTTTTTTTTTTCCAAAATCATTAATATTGAATGTACATGATATTTTATTAATAATCATTTTATATACATTTTTAACTCTGTGTTAGATTTTTTTTTTCAAAGATCGTTAATACCATTAATAATCATTTTATATACATTTTTAAGTTTGTGTTAGATTTTTTTTTTCAAAGATCGTTTCATAGTTTTTCAATATATTTATATGTAGAATTATCATTAATCTTGCTTAAGAACCTTTGTCTTTGTTCAACCAATTGTTTTGTATGTGAACAAAATTAATGACATTTAAATACATACTAGTTGAAACATGGTTACCTTCTTGTTTGTTAATTGAATTTACTTCACTAGTTCAAACATGATTACCATATTATCTGTTAATTAAAATTGTTTACAATAATGACATGGTTAGAAAATTTATTTTCAAGCTAAACAAAGTTCTCTATTTAATTGATATTATTTTCCAAAATGCTTCAATGGATAGCCATATTGTTAATTGAATTTACTTCACTAGTTCAAACATGATTACCATATTATTTGTTAATTAAAATTGTTTACAATAATGACATGGTTAGAAAATTTATTTTCAAGCTAAACAAAGTTCTCTATTTAATTGATATTATTTTCCAAAATGCTTCAATGGATAGCCATATAATTGTAATTTGTATCCCTTTACTTTAACATTAAGTAAACAATTTCATTAAATTTAAAGTAATATAAATTAAATTTTATATTGGAACATTTTAATTAATATTAAACTTTTCATGTACAAATAAATAATAGTTGACATTTTAATCAATATGAAAGTTTGTATGTACTAGCATAACAACCATAAGCTTATTTCATTTACAAACCCTACTAAAATTAGGGTTTGTAAATGAAATAGGCTAGGCCTTCATCAATGATTGTGCTAGTATTTTACATAAAACAATCTATATTAATCACATCAACTAGTTCATAATGTAAAATGTGAAAAAAAAAAATTAATATATATATTTTTTTTTAATTTATATTAACAACCTTGATATTCTTATTTATCAATGTAAAATGTGAAATTTTATTTTTTTAATATTTTACTTTTATTTTTTAAATTTATATTAACAACCTTCATATTCTTATTTATCTTTTAATAATTTTTGTTTCTTTTGTTTAGTAAATTTATATTAATAACTTTTTTATTTTTATCTTTTAATAGTTTTTGTTTCTTTTGTTTCGTAAATTTATATTAATAACTTTTTTATTTTTATTTATCTCTTAGTGATTTTTGTTTCTTTTATTTTTTAAATTTATATTAACATTGTTTATGTTCTTATTTATCTCTCAATGGTTTTTGTGGTCATTGTTGTGTTTTATAGTGGTGTTGTGTTTTATGAGTTGCTGAATTGAATGTTTCTTGAGCTTAAAGAAATGAATTTGCTTCCTGTTCACATACATTATTCACATAGCAATTTTGGGGTTATCATTAGTGTACAAGTATTTTAAGTGTTAGAAAAAAATAACTAGAGATTGCATTAATTCTAATTCTACCCAAGATGATTATAATCTAAATAATATTAATTATCTCCAAGTTTTGGATAGTATTTTGTTAAATATGCATTTTATTCGTCCATTTTTTTTCCAAATATTTGAGTTTATGTGTTTTTTTTATATCCATAGAATTAAAATTAAGAATAAATTTCTAAAAATAAAACTATAATATTGAATTATTTTATTCAATAATTAAATTTAACTTTTGCAACTGGTAGTATCATGTTATTAGCTGGGATCTGGTAGTAACATTTAAATTTTGCACCTCGTAGTATCATCTTATTTTTTGCATCTATCAATAATGTCAGTGTCTGCTAATTGTTTTTCTTATCGTTATAGGCTAGGCCATATTTTTCTATAGTGTCCATCACTTGGATTACTGGAATTGTTAGATGTGTTACTATGTTAATCATCTAAATGTGGCAATCATATGACCTTACAATATTTTTTTAATATGATTAGGTAAATGTAAAAAAATAAACACCTTAAATGCAAGGAAGTTATGAACAATAAATATTTTTCATTGATTTAGGAGGATAGGAAGACTACCAAAAATATGCGAGCATATTCAATTGGTAACCATCATTTTTTATTAAAAGACCATTAATTGTGCCCATTTCCAATAGGTGTACCCTAAATAAATAAATAATAAAATAATTGAAAAATAAAATTGATAAAAAAATAACATATAAAAATTAATAAAACTATATATATAATTATGAAAGTTTTTTTTTAAGTAAGAAGCTATATATTATCTATCATAAAAAAAAATTACACTTAGCCTCACAGAATGACTAATCAGTTAAAAATAGACATATTTGCTTAAAGCGCCCCATGGGGAAACCGATTCGACCTATCCATGCATTCAAACTGTAGATCAAAAAATATTATATGATGAACTAGGCAACAACTATCGACTGATAGACACACAAAATAGACATTGTTGAACTCCAATATCCTAAATAGAACCTTCCAGGGACAACTGACAAATCTCAAAATAAAACATGCATGCTGACACCTGTAGGCCTGTCGACTGTCATGGTGTCTGGGGGGCTTACATGTCCTCCGCTTCCGCTGTGTGTGTGTTTTACATGGTGTATCTCTTGTCCTCAGTCGCCTATGCACATGCATCCATGCCTCGTTCATCGCCCCCCTGGAAGTATGGAGAAAGAACCAGCCCTGGAGATGCGGGGGCATTGCTACTCGAGTCTAGAGAATGTAGGGAACAGAGCAGTTTCGAGAGAAGATATTCCATTTTCTCTACGTGCTAGTCCAGGTTTTCCATCCTAAAACATAGGTCATCGACATCCTTACGGACTGCGAATACTAAGTCTTGGAGTTCATTGATATCAAATCCCGGAGTCTCAGGTACGAAGCACAGTCCGTCTAGAGTAGATCTTGGGTTTGAGACACCTCCAATTGGAGTTTGTACATTTGTGCATTGAAATCCTCCAGTGAAGGCACAAAAGATGGTGAGGGGGGTGGCGACGGAGGTGGCGAAGGAACGAAGGGTGGTGGACTGGAGGGGCGTGCCAATGTTGGTTGTGAGTTAGAGGCCAGGTGGGGAGAGGTCCAAGAGTGTAGCCGAGAGAATTACCCTAAATATTGTACCATTCGACTCAGCAAGCCCATGGCGAGGACAGAGGTGGAAGGATGCCTTGGTCTGCTAAGGACTGAGTGGAAGATGGAGGTAAGGATCTAAGAGAAGGAATGAATGAGGGAGGGTGTGTGTTGACCATGGATGCTCTATTTTTGTACCAGATGGCACCTCTCATCGGCTTCCCTCGAACGCAAGGCATAGCGTGACGAATGAGAGGTAGAGGCAAAGATTCAAACAGGAAGAACCAGGTAGGCACTAGGGAAAATGACAGAGTGCAAAAATTGATGGAAGGAGAGGGAGATAGAAGCCAACTAGGGGAATGGGTGTTGCCATAAGAGGGACGATGGATAGTAAAGGCACAAAAGCACACAAGGATCGGACAATGCATTAGTGCCATAGCCATGACGGGAAGCCAACTCTACGCTCACTGGAGCATTTAGTTCAGAACGAGGTGAAATGAATGGGTGCAACAAACATAAGGTGGTAATAAAGGCCAAAGGAAGCAACAGGTACCATCACGTGGGTAGAGGCAAAGTGGTGGGAGTTGGACGTGTGAAGTTCTCTAACACTCCATCCGAAGGAAATATAATGATAATAGTTAATATCCACTAAACTTAGAATTATATAATAATATATTAAAACTAACATGAATTCCTTGGGTTGAAACTAATTTTTTTTGTTCATCAAAGGAGAGTGAGCCTAAAAATAGACTCTTTGAAATCTTACTTAACAACATTATTTCTATATATTTTTATGTATAAATATGATCAATCTTTCTTAACAACAATTTTTCAATATATTTATACATGCAACTATGATCAATCTTTGTTAAGAACCTTTCTCTTTGTTCACCCACGTGTTGCTTTGCATGTGAATAAAATAAAACCAATTTAATGAAGTATTGGTAACATATAGAGTCATTTACAACCACTAGTTCAAACATGATTCCCGTGTTACTTGTTAATTGGAATTGCTCACCATAATGTCATGGTTAGGAAAAATATTTTAAAGCTAAACAAATCCCCTCGATTTAGTTGAGATTTCTTTCCAAAATGCGTCAATGGTTGGCTGTATAGTTATAGTTTGTAACGATAACAATTTCTTGAAGTAAATATTATCGTAATTTTTGTGTGATATCATTTTAATTAATATTAAAATTAATTATTAAATAATAGTGGGCATTTTAATTAATTATGAATTTTATATTATAAGGGAAGTTGCAGAGCAACAAGTCCCTCTTTTAAGTGAAAGGAGTTTGTATTTGATTGATGAACATAGGCTAGTTCTTGAAGCCTGAGCCAGGAAGAGTAATAATCATGATCGCAGTTATCAAGAAGATGATGCAATAGTGATGATCAAGAAGCTGATACAACTCCTGTAAATATTAATCCTCGATCCCGACGTGCTTGAAGAAGAAAATCCACTTCAGTTGTTGTCATTGTTGCCTCCTGCAGTACAACACATGTAGTATTATAAACTATACAAAACATAAATCTTAGAAAAGTGATGTAAAGATTATATAACAGGCTGTAAAACAAGATGCCAGGTATCAATCTTATCGCAGTGAATATTAAAAAAAACGATTACCAGTTACAAAACAGATTATCATCTTGAGTTGTCTAAAATAAGTTCATCTTCATGTAAGCGAGGCTTCCCATGAAAAATATTTAAAAGCGACCATTTATATGGCGATTGTCAAAATTCATAGTTTCAGAGTACATGCATAAAGTACCTGTCTCTGTCTCCGATGCTGCAGAATATTCATTGCTCGTGCCATAATGTACCATGGGAAAAGGAATCCAGCAGCTCTTAAGAGGAGCTGAAAAGAATGATACTTTAAAATCAGAAGAGCAAACAAAGAAAACCAATTATGACTGGGGACTTGCAAAAAGTGATTAGCTTAGCCTTTCACCAAAGAAAACCATTTGACAAACTGTCCATTTAAAAATTCAAATGTTATAATTGAAGAACGAAATCATGACCATCTTCTAGTTGAAAAATAACTATCTCAACCAATGCTTCTAAGTAAGAAAATTACTGTGAAGAATGTTGAAACATCCTCATCTCCTCCAACACAGTTATGGCTAGGGAATGACGTAGAAGTCAAAGGGCCATGAATTGCCACAAAACAAGTATGATGAATTTAACAGCGATTCCTTTAAAGACGTACTTACAGAAAGCAGTCTATCATGTGCACACGCTTCAAATTAGAAAGCGACAATACTAACTGAACTAAAAAAATTGTAATGATTAGAAGCTTATCTACCATGATCAACTATAAGTAAAATTGATTTGTAAATATGATTGATTATGTGAAAAGGAGTATATTGATGGTAGTAAAACCACCACATAAAACATTATTTTCAAGAATCAAAAGATCTTAGGAACAAAATGACTTACAATCAAAGCTGCAGTCCGGCAACATGAAGAACCACTTGAATTGGCTTCTTTATATTCATCATATTCAGCTTCCAAAAAGTGGCGTTCTGCTACAGCCATTGCTAGCAAACGAGGATCATTCAGGTCTAACTGCGATCCCCAGTTTCCACTGCTTTAGAAGATCAGCAAGAAATTAAAATGGGTAAGAATTCATAACCTTTAAAAAACTAGATTTGGATTATTCCATGTGAAAGTACGGTATCAAAAGAAAACATTTCATTAATATAAACTCTAATGATCCATCTATGATCTAATGAAAAAAAATATTTGGCAGTCAACACAAAAGTTAATTGCAAGCTGAAAGTTGGCAGAGGAGAAAGCAATTGTTGGAGAAGACGCTTAAGGAGCTTCAGAAATTAAAAGAATTCATTGAAGACAACAAGAAGTTGTTGAAGCTTGTCTAGAAATTACCTGATGAAGCTTTGTATAATATAAAGATTTATTCACCCAGAGATATAATTTGTCATCCGCTATTAGGTCTACAAAGATTATTTTGATGATATGTTGACTGACCTCAAAACATTGCAACAAGATATTGACAATCAACATATAATAAATTATGCGAAAGTGGCTCTTTAAAATTTGAAAGAAAACATTGAGTTTCTAAGAAAGTGGATCTTTATGCCTGCTGAAGCATCTGGGACATCGTTTGCAGTTTAGATGGATCCTTGATTCACCCACACTCTTTGATTCTCGTGAGTTGTGTAGTTTTTATTTTATTTTTCTTTTCAGTGGAGTTACAACGTGTAKATCTTAAGAATGAACATCAAAACTRCTAAAGTAAATTTTTATAATYCTTATTATAACAAAASACAATGATGATGAATTGGGGCTGTGCACTTTCCATAAAAGWMATGCACTGTCGGTTGAAAACTACGYTCATYTTTTTCACTRWGTTTATGTTTTTCACTGTGTTTATGATGTGGAAAATATMTTTTCCAGSGCCMTGCATCAAGGTGTTCTAGCGCCATGCATTAGGGTTACAGTCAATAGTCCTTTTACATGGCAGTGGAAGTTCTGACCACCTCAATGATAACCAATGGAAGGGATAAAACATTGGTGCAGTAGCCTGACACAGTTTTTTGGAAAAGATAAAACTCAACAAGTGTAATTTGTATGTGGACAGAGGTAATCTGTCGAACACAACACGTTTTTTCAAGGAATGTTGGCAAGCAGGATTCTAGTTTGATTCTAACAACACCAATGTCATGCCTGCCTTTAGTTTGATACTCCCATTGGATTTCATTGTTGGAAGGGTGGGATTTTCTGTGTCTATCATGTTGGCTACTCTTGGGTTCGAAACTAGCAGAACAAGAGAAAATCCCGTAGCATAGCAAAGCACTAACATATACATACGTGTCAAAGTTTCCATTAGAGTTGCAAAGGCTAGGAAGACCACACCCATACCTGTTCTCGAGGGAAGTTGACACAACATTCAAGAGGTTTTACATATTCAACAGATATATGTTATGATTTTTCAAGGCGGCGGAGGGAAAATATGATTTGAAAGAGACCGGAGCCATTTTTTCTCCCGTTATTTGTTTATTTGTTTGGTGTTTGGAAGGAAATAGGTATGTCGTTATTTGTTTATTTGTTTGGTGTTTGGAAGGAAATACGGAGGGAGATGGTTTTGTGGGAGATGACATTGGTCCTGATTATATCCTGAGGATCTCTGTTGCAGCTGATTATGTCCTGAGGATCTCTGTCTGCATGCAACCAATTGCTTCTCTCTGTGACTCATTTCTTCAAAGTCGTGAGCGTTGAAATTGATTATGTCCTGAGGATATCTATCCTCTGTGGCTCATTTCTTCAAAGTCGTGAGCGTTGAAATTGATTATGTCCTGAGGATATCTATCCCGATGCAAATCATGGAGGCAGATTCTAGTTGATGTGGCACTTGTAGGTGATCATTATCATCATCATGTATTTCATTTTTTATATTTATTGCATTATTTATATGGTAAGTTTATTGGGGGACAACCATGTTTAACCCAGCTAAACCCTAGATTATTATATGTGCGACACCACAACTCGATGGATTAATGTTGAATAACCTCAAACGGATCCGCCATGGACACCCTGTCAGTGAAGAGCCCACCTAAAACTAATCTTATGCTTAGATTTATGATCAGTGCTTAGGTTTCCAGGGCACCACACAATGACCAACATAGGCATTCGTAAGGTTGCATCGCAAGTTAGTACTCGTGCAGCTTCTATACGTTATGGATAGTACTCAATACGCATGAAAAGGGAAGACAGCTTAAGGTATTCCTCGATGATGTTTTAGTGATCGCTAGTTGCATTCAGTTCAGAAACATGACACGAAGTCGGAAGATGTGACACGCAAATGCATGCAAAAGTTCGTTAGATGTACTTCTTGTAAAGTTGATATTGGATGCTAGGGGAGAATGAAGCTCTTTTCTTTCGTTTCAAACCTTACTACGGAAGATGAAATCTGTCTGGTGTTGAGTGGAATTGTGTTGGTTCACATATAAAATTAAATACAAATGCTCTAAGTGCCTACCCAACTTAGCCTTCCTTCCTGCCAGTGAAAGCAAGAAATGCGGATTTCTCTAAAGGTGAAGAATTCAATCAAACTTCGAAAGAAACCAGGAAGGAACCACATGAACAAAAAGCCCAAGAAACATTTTAAGGACAAAAGAAGCCAGGAAGGAAGGAGATAGCGAAGGTTTAGGTCACGAGAAGATAGCTTCTGATAATCCAGGAGAAAGGTATGCCATGGGTTCTGCTACTAAAACAAATTAGGCATTTTCTATTTTAAAATAATTTGACACAATAGTGAATAGGTTTGTTGTCCAACATTGATTTTGTGCAGATTATGATACATGACTTCTTCTGCCTGCAAATAAATTAGGAAAAATATTACATGTCTCTATGTAGATTTTTTCATAAAGAAAAAGCACTCAGTTATTTGAGAAAGAAAATTCAGATCTCATTTCAATCTTACACAAAAATATTAGTTTAACTTTTCTTTGTTTCAGTGTAGAGATAATTTTCACCTGTTGTAGCTTCTTTGTTTCAGTATACAGATAGTTATCACCTCCTGTATCTTCAGGAATCTTGGGGATTCATCTATAGCGCAAGAACACGTGAAAGGAAAACCTCAACGCTCAGAACGAAAACGTGAAAGGAAACTTCAAGGTTGACATCAGCAAAGGGAAGGCGAGACTGAGAGTGGCCCTGGTGATATGATTCGGGCCATCATAAGGGGCCTGACCAGAATATGGTTGATCAGGTAAAATAATATATATGATGGTTCTGCATGGGACTCAACCTTGGCTATTAGACACGAATTCTACATGGAATCCATGTGCACGGTTGGACAATTAACAAAGGCCAGGCGCAATGTCTATGTTATAAATATGGGTTAAGCACATAGAAATTTAATGCCATGAATTAATGCTAGCCTAAAGGACATTAATCTACCTCACCTTAGTGTAATGAAAATATGTTGCTTATTTCCTAAGTTTCAAATGAAAACATCTATATGAGGCCAACTAAGACCTAAATTTTTTCAATTGATTAAACAAATTTGTCTTATGAAAAAGTGTTAAATGAAATATGAACTAAAAACCTTAGGTTAAATACTTGGATTTGTGTGACAGAGTAATAGAAATAATGGAATTTGATAGAGTAATAGAAATAATGGAATTTGTTTATAACAGTCTTGCTGCCTTAAGCCATAGACAATAAATAATAGAGTAATTTAAAAATAAAATTGATGATAATATCTAAAAATTAATAAAATTGTACTTAAAATGATGATGATAGTTAATTTTCACTAAAATCAAAATAAGAAATAAATATTAAATAATAATTAAAATACTTTAAGAAAAAAATATATATAAATTTCATATCACCATAATTTTGTATTTTATTAAATTCTTAAATAAAAATAAATAAAAATAAAACAAGGTTTTATTTCTTTTTAAGCTAAAATCCTCTCCCACCTCTAGAACCAGCTTGTCACTCCCATAATTTTCCTATGCATGTTCACGTTGTAGAAGGTCCTTATCTATCTCAATCGAGTGAGTTTGTGCTGGTATACCCCTCCCCCTACTTCCCTTTTCCCTCCTCGCCTTCCATCTATGAAACAATGACGTGGACTCCAAACACTTTCTTACAAAAAACTTGAAAATTAATTTCAAATATTCCACGGGTGTGGAGAATTTCTTGTTGATCTTCCTTGGTTTTCTTTAGTGGTTGGACACCAAATTATTAACAAATTTGTATGTCTCAACAATCCTAAAATTCTTTGTATCTTGATTTCTCGAATTTTGTTATCTAGGATTGAACCATGTTTCAAAATAAATGTTGCCTCCGCTTCCTCCAACTCCTCCTTTTTCTTCACTTCTTCTCATGTTGTTGCTCTGCTCTATCCACTTCTTTCTCTTCTCTACTCCGTGTAACTCGATCTCGTGAGGAGGATGCATTATCTTCTCCCACCTTCCCCCAACTCCTCCTTTTCCTTCACTTCTTCTCATGTTGTTGCTCTGCTCTGTCCACTTCTTGCTCTTCCCTACTTCGTGTAACTCGATATCGTGAGGAGGATGCATTATCTTCTCCCACCTTCCCCTTGTTCTTCCTCGCTTTCTCACCATTACCAACTCCTCTATGCATACAAAAATCCCAATATAAGTAATGCTAAGGACCATAGTTTATACCAATTTGAGAACCGGTGCCACTTCCCACCTATGAACTAAAATTAGTGTTAAATGAGCATACAGAAAGCCACTCCCAACTCTCATTCCCAACACAATATTTTGAGCATATAGTTAGATTAAAACCTCACATAACTTTTACCAACTGAGCCACCCCGATCCACAAGATCCAAGAGATAGACTCCACTCCTTCTAGCCAAACTCTACACCAATTTCCAATTCAAATAAACTCAAGCATCACCACCCTGCTCATCAAGATATAATTCTTGAACTGTGATAATACCAATCAATTCAAGAATATCAACCTCATGCTTTATACATGTTTTCCCTCTATATACACCTCTTCATCATTGTACTTCATACCCTCCCAGTTCAAATAAGCCATGAATTCATCAAATAGACAAAGAGGTGGCATGCCTAGTTTCCAACTAACCTTCACCACCGAGGACTATAGGAAATGAACTTCCCTAGAGACCATGACTACCTAGTTTCCGTGTCCTTCGCCACCCACGTGACCTCCCCTATTCAAACCATCATAGATCATCATTGCATGTCAAAGTGGTGGACATGCATAATGCATGTGGATCGACGACCCCACTCATCGTCACCTCATTTGCAT
>JZKD02S2014382.1:362544-410946 GCA_000966675.3 Picea glauca
GGTGAAATGAAACTATCTGTCGCACCAGAATCAAACAAAATCTTAACATTAACATGATTTAACGTACCTGAGGATTCTACTACTGTGGATTGATGTTCGGCCTGGCGGTTGTTAACCGCTGCGTAAATCTGATGGTTGCTACTTGACCTCCCCATTGGTGCCTTTCCTCCTCTATGCACAAACCCTGATTGTAACTCGGGCCAGTCCCGTTCGTAATTGGGTCCTTCGCATCTCCAACAGGAAATATGAGATTGAACTGGTGCACTGTTATGTGACTGATTCCTGAACGAGTTCCTTCCTCTGGAAGCCCTGCCCCTACTAGATGTTCCTAGAGATGGTCGTGGACCTGTCTGTATCGTTGGCGATGAACGAGATGTTGCACTAGTTTCCATTGAAATCCCTACAGCTATTGTCCTTGGCATGAAATTGTTACCATAAGGCGGTGGCCTTGAGCCCCCTCCCCTAGGAAATGTCCTCGGGGTCTTTCCTACGAATCCAGGGTGATGTGGAAATGTCGATCTTGTACCTCCTGTTAAGTTCATGTGTTCTTCCGCATAATGCGCACTTTCTACCACCTCCTCTACTGAAGACAGTTTCCACATCCGTACCATAGCTCTTATCTTCAGGTTCAGTCCATAAACGAAGCGCTCTGCTTTTTGCTGGTCATTGTCCATATACGAAACGTATTTGACCAGTTCCATAAACCTGATCTCGTATTCTTCTACAGTCTTCTTTCCTTGTACCAAGGCATGAAATTCCCCTACTTGTTGCTCCTCATAGTATGCTAGTAGATATTTCCTTCGGAACCTATCCTCGAAAAGTTCCCAAGATACTATGTCCGGGGTAAGGTGTAGTTGTCTTTCCAAGTTGCCCCACCAGTTTAAGGCGCTATCTCTTAACTGGAAAATTGTGATCTTTTCCTTCGAGTTGGACACATAGTCCCTTAAGGAAAAACACCTTTTCATGTCTTCCAACCATGATTCCCCGCGTTCACTGGCGTGACCTCCGGCAAACTCCAAAAGTTTGATCTTCTGCAATTCTCGCATGATGTATTCAGGTGGAAATTCTCCCCTAGAGTTCCTTGATGCTTCTGGATTACCCGTTCCAGATGGTGGGGGTTCCACTTCAGTCCCTGCTGGTTGGCGCCCCTTTAAATTCTCGTTAATGGCCTCCAACGAGTGCAGTATGAGGGCTAGTTCGGGCGATGGTGGTGGTGGTGGTGGTGGTGTTGATGGTGTGGGTGGCGTCAGTGGTGCCCGTGACGACGCTCCCCTGCCTCGACCCCTTCAATTCCTGACCATCTTGTATGACTTAACCCACATCACCCCATAGTTATTAGGGTGAGTTCCAGGACGTTTCAAATTGGTGCTACTTAAACTTAGAAACAGGGTTGGGCGTAAGTTTTCTTTACTTGTCTATAAACAGACATTACTCCATCAGGGGAATTGGCTAGGTTTGGGTTAGGATGAAGCATCTAAGCTTGGTTATCATCGAACTTTTAGGGTAGATTAACCTTACACTCAAATAAAATAATTAATTTAAAATTATTATTACACTAATTTCCCAAATTAATTTTACTTTAATTTTATACTAACTTAATCTTATTTATATATAATTTTTTTATACTAAATTATTTAATTTACTTTAAATTATTTTTAACACCTTATATTATATATATATAATAATTGCACGTATACCCAAGGGTTCGGGCACGCATGGGTTCCACGTGCTCGTCTGGCTTTCATAAGCTCCCTCGTATCTAACCCCCAATTTCTACACCTGTCAACCTTTCAACTCTCTACGCGTTCTTCCTTTGTCCCACTTTCTCATCTGCTGGGACTTTCCTCACATCAGTTTTCGTCCCCCACAGGTCTGCCTCTGCTCTGCTCAGAGGTCTCCAGAATCTCCCTTGCCATGGCTCACATCCTTGCCATTGTTCTGAGCACCTTGCTAGTGCTGGGTATCGTTGTATATGCTTCAGTTTGTTTTACAGTAACAGAGTATATTAATGTGGCCACTGACAAGATCCAGGACCTGGATTCCAGTCTCCTTGAAACATTGGGAATCAATCCCCTATCTGTACACTTTGCGGAGCTCACCCTCAGCTATGGTAAGAGGTACGATTCAGTCCGCATGTTGTGCACAGTTTCAGTACCTTCCTTGAGTTAATTGAGTCAAGAATCTGCATAAACCTTCCTTACTTTATGGTAATGAATGGTGATTTCCTCTTTTGAAACAAAATACTTTGCCTGTAATTCCCGTTCTGTACGAATTTTGGTATTTTACTTGTAATCTATTTCATTTATATTTACATATATTGTCATACGTGTGAATATATCTAGTTTTATGGGTACATAGGATCGTTCACATTACACTCATCTGAGCCGAAGTGGCCCTTTAGATTCCCTCCCGGGATTCACTATCGAATGCCCCTATCCACAGGCTTTATCTTTCCTCGTCACGGCCTCTGCACCTAGCGTGACTTATCCCCGACTCTGTATCGGAATTCGGGGTTTTAGACTTTTTGCTGTCACAATTTCCTTACCCCTCCAATCCCCGATTCGCGATGAGATTTGTTTTCATGAGCTAGCCCCTACTGGCTATACCTTGTTCTATATGACCTGCCTTCATGACCGTGGCCTTGTATCACCCTATCGAGATTCAGGGTTTCAGCGTTTGCGATGTCAACGCGCGCACGCCCTTAGGATTCCTGATTCTTCGATCCTCAATATGCTCCTTGTGCCTTAGCCCTTAAGCTACGCTTGTGATCCACATGACCTCACCTTGTGAATGCAGCCTTATCCCTTATCGGGATTTCGGATATCGCACTATCGATATGCATGGATCCCATGCCTATAGAATTCCTGATATCCCGATACCCGACGCCATATGGAACAACCGTTGACTCTTCCATGGGCCCCATTGTCCCTAGGCTTGTCGGGAAATCATGTTTTTTGATTTCACAATCCTTGTTGTTATGTTTTCGGGACACCCGATATCCCACTACTCGATGAAGCCCTCTTGTGGAGCTTTCACCGATGGCGCTAGATGATTTCCACACGTCCCCAAAATGAACGGCTTAGATCTCATCGGGGTTCCTTGATTTTATCAGAAATTGTTCCGTCGGGGAATCGACACTTATGCCATCATGATCTGCTGTCCTCACGGATCCCCAATTCCCGATCCCCGATGTCCTGATGGACAACCTCCTATCGGGACCCTTCCCGATGGCTCTGATCATTGCCATGCATCCTTAGGGTGGACAGTCCTGATCGTCTCTTGTTGTTTCGAGACTTAAAAGGTCCCGAATTCTTGACCTTGTGAATCCCGATATGCCGACTCCCGACTCTGCCCAGGTTGCTGACACCGGTCCTCCACTAGTTCCACCTATGGCCCACACAATTCTTTTGTCGAGGTTTTCTCCGATGGCGCAGATCTTCGACTCCTAGAGATCTAGTGACACGTGTCCTCCAAATGAACGGTTCAGATCTTTTCGGGAAATCGCGGATCACGATTCCATGTGAAAAGATTTCTGGGTGCTCGAGAACTCTGATTCCCCAATTCCCAACTCTCTCCAAGGTTCTGACATGCGTCCCAAATGATGGATGGTCCAGATCTGATCGGGAAATCACGTATCGCGATTTCAACCTGCACAAGTCTCACGTCTCTGGAAACCCTAATTTCACGACTCTTCGGGATCTTCTGACACGCGTCACTACCGTTTGGACGGCTTCGATCCTATTGGAAAATCGCGAATCATGATTTCATTATGCAACAGTTCTACACTCCTAAAATCCCCGATGGTAAAATCCCGATGCCTCCCCAGAACGCTCACACGTGTCCTGCCGAGATCAATGGCTAGGATCCGTTCTTGGGATTTCGAGAACCACAAGGTCTCGATTCTCAGACTTAACAAAACTCCGATGACTCTGATATCCCGATGACTCTTCCGAGACTCCCCCTCTGCGCACTAGGGTTTAAACCCTGCGCAACTTCTCCAGATCTAACGGTTGACGGGAATCCGCCCTAGATCTGACGACTCAGATCCGTTCTCATGTGTAATAGACAACTCTTCTTTGGGAAAATCGATTAGTTGCACAAAACATTACGTAGTGTTAAAGTTGCTCTCCTGGCATGGCTAAAATTTTTATGGGTCTATAGTTCATTATTACAATCATCGAGGCTTAATGTAGGCAAATAGTTCACACTATTCCTGTGCGGTACAAGTTTGGTAAATTTCCTTTTTTTTTTTGACTGCGCATCGGCAGTTTCGCCCCATTTAGGTAAGTTCGAGTTGAAATAGGCCTTTTCAAGGTCCCACAAATGTCCTTTTTGCATTTTATTTAGTATAATTCGTGCGGTTATTAAATTTTCCAACTACAAGCCTTCCATAGAAGCTTCCTTCGACACTTCTGTTGATTTTAGGTGTCTATCCCACCCGAAGCTTTATTGACAAGTATTGCTCATAATAACATTAAGTTATCAACTATGTTCTTCATGCTTAATAGCTTTATTCGGGCTGCTTTAAGGTTAGCCATTTTGTGGGAAGTGATCCTTCCAACTTTCTGGTTTGCTACCACCATTTTAAAGGGTGTTTCATTGAATATTCAGACTAAAACTGTAGTAACCACACATAATCCAGTTACAAGATATTGTCTAAAATAGTTGCTTATGATACATTTATGAGATCATTTGCTTAGATAATGAAGGGATGCTACCTGAGTATATTTTCGGGTACTGTAGTAGTCATATTGGGTCAAACTGAACATGTTTTGTTTGTAGTTTAAGCGTCGCTGGAGTTAATCGTTTGGGATTTTGGCCCTTAGGCCCAGATTTTGAGCTAAAATGCTCTGATACCATATGTAATGCCCATATAATTCTAAACATCATTTAAGTTTCCTAAACATTTTATGAAAGTAAACTGAAACAAAACTTCATAGCATGATATTGACTTTTATAACAGCAACTTTAGTAACTTAGATTTATCAATAAATACTAAATTCATGGCAAAATGGAATAAATACATAACTTAACAAGTACCTGGATCTGATGCTAATTTTTGTGGCCTCTTTTCCTTGTTGTTGCCTTTCTGCTCCCTGCTACACCGATCAATCCTGCCACAAACAGGAAAATAGATGCCCAAAACTACTGTCCTCCCTGCCAACTAGGAAAACTACCTAGCTCCAGGATATCTACGGATATCCTGGCCCTCCATGCCCAAAACCTCCAGCAACTCAGTGCTTTCCCTGATCAAAAGCCACATTCCGAATCTCTGTGCCCACAGCAAGTCCAAGGTCCTCAGAAAATCTCTTCCCCCTCGAATGATCCTCCCATCCACCATCCCCCTTCCCTTATCCCTCCTTCGTCGACTCATGCAGTTAACCCTCCAACCACCCTCCGTCCTATCCCTTATCCCTCCTTAAATGTTTTATCTTCTCGGGATTCATAGGCTCCCTCTCTGCATACGCAACCATTTTATAACATTTCTCATTGATTTCTTAAGATTTATTTCTCATGTCATTAAATGTGATCTGTAGTTAAAGTATTACTTAGTTAACCATACTTATTTTCTTTAATTCATTTTACTTTGTAATCTTTAAGCATTCATCAAATTAGGGGTGTTACACTTCTCGTTCTACGGTTAGATCTAGGATTAAGCATAACCCAACATTTAAGTGGTTTGAAAACTGTTTTATGGTGGATGATGGGTTGGGTATGAGCCTACTCTATGCTATCCTGTAGACATTTACTCTTGGTTGGTCCATTAATGGTTAAGCATGTCCAGTACCCTCTAGAACTGACACTTTGGTGAAAACGCCCAACGTAGGCTCACCACCTCCCTTGACTTCACATGGCATAGGTATGGGGTGTACCATCTACTTGTAATCCTCTAGCGAGGACCTCGAGGTAACACTTGTTCTTTGTTCTTTCCCCTTTAGTCTATAACAAACAACTGCATTTGCATTGTATACGACTAGTGATTTGGTAAAGATCGAATCTGGTGAGTGATGGAAGGAGGAAACTCATATCCGGGCTTCTCTATGCGCAAGGTTGAGTAAAATTTATGTTGCTTCTATTCTCTATGAGAAGTATTATGTAAATTGTATTCTCTATCTAGTGCAATGTAATTGATTGAGAGGTTCAATGTAAATAGTCAAGAGTTTCCATGTAATAGACCTTATGTTTCTTTTCTCTGTTTGAGGGTTGACAACGCATGAAAGTTGCGCCTTCGTATGTGTTTTCTTCCCAGGATTCCACCGTGTCTATGGTTCCCTTTATAAGTTGGGTGAAAAAAATTTAGATTTAATGCTTGTGTTTTCTATCGGTTGGATGTCAGTCTTCAAGCCTATCGTCGTTTACAGTCCGTTCCCAGTTAGACCATGGTCTGAATCGTTATTATAAGTTGAAACCTTTGATTTTTCTCATTTTTATTTTATTCACCATTCCTATCATTGATATTCTTACACTTTGGAAGCCATCCAAAAATCTCAAAGCTTACTGTGCTGATTGATGTTATTCAGACTTGACTGTTTAAAACTCTAAAGGAAAATTTTGTAATTTACATTTTGTATATATATATATATATATATATATATATATATATATTAACAGGATTGTATTTAGCAACACATTTTTTTGTATCCTTTGGTTGTAATAATTTCTCTGCCAGGAAGAATCGTGGTTTAACCCACGACCACCTTGGCAACATCCTTTACTTGATCTCTTGTCTGATACAATTATAATATTAAGTCGTTTAGGAAAGGCCTTTCCTATGTCAACCACTCTACACTAACAAAAGAGAGGGTGTCCTTGTTTAATCATCTGTTGAATGTATGCATAATGAAAATTGTGGGGTTCGAACACTTTTTTGCAAAGTTAGACATTAACCTATGGATTGGGTTCTTACTGTGAATTTCTATGCACTCAGAATTTCATATTTTACCTTTATGTAATTCTATTTAATTTTAATGATCCATCTATTGTGAATATACTCAGATCACATCTGATGCACCTTTGTGAATGCTTATTAATTTAATAATTCCTTCATCGTGATCGTTACCCCAAATCTGAAACTCGATTGTGTGATTCTGGGGAATTAATTGGTAATTTTGTTTAATTGTTGAGATTGCCACAATTGACTCCTTCCGTTTATTTGGTCCTCTACACATGGTTTGGAGATTCCTATTATGTACTTCATGTTTTATCACTCTATGCATGGTCTATTTCGATTATAATTAGTTTCACTTCTTTGCTTATTGTCGCTTCCTATATTTTACAAGTGAAAGGTTATATGCACAGATATATAAAAATTAATGATGGGCCATTTATGTTTTGCGACGGTACCCATCATTCCATTTGGGTCCACTCCTCCTCCTCCTAGATCGTGGACAGATTGTCTCACAAGGAACAAAAGGCGGCCTAGTTTTCATCGGGAATCAAGCTAAGTTTTGTCGTTGAATTATTCTATTGTTTTATTTCCCTAGAATTAAAATGCTAGCACAGTTACTAAAACCTCATTTTACTTCCTTTGCAGGTTATGCAATTCGATGTAATCGGAAGAAGCAAGCATATTACCACGAAAAGTATTTGAGTTCCATTTCCTTTCTTGAAGGACCTATGGATGCCTTAATCTTCAGCTTCATACATAATTTTTTAAAGACTTTCCTAGGGTTTTGTTTACAACACAAAAGAATGTGGAGTTCTTGCTCTATGATACTCCAACTGTAAAGTTTGAAAAAGATTCATTTGAATACGATGGTTAATTCTGAAATACACTTTGTAGTCTACGGAATCACTATCTTTCTGTGGTAATAGATAAAATAAATAATATATTCGGACTACTATTATTTCTACCTATTCTTTGCATCTTATCAAATTTATAAGAACACCATCTAAGTTTATTCCTTATTGAAATATTTCTCTACAGTGTTTTGTTATGTACAAATTTGAATAGTAATCCAAATCGATAATCTCAAAGGCCAATAGGCATCTAAACATAGAGCTAACTTTTTTGTATGAGCATCTATGTGTGTGTGTGTGTGTGTGTGTGTGTGTGTGTGTGTATTTAAAGACATATGTACAACCATCATATTTCAAATAAGAAACATTTCGAGTATCATTCAACCATGTTTATCCATAGTATAACATAGTTATATAGTCCCTTAAGAACTGATTTCACTTATGTATACACAGTCAACTCATTCCTAACAATTAAAGTAACCATGAATATAACATTGACAAAGGAATACAAGCTAAGATACATATCTAAAACTTGATGCTCGAATACAAATGGATTAGCCACATTCCACTCAACCATAGAATAGAACAACCAAGTTCACTTGTCGTGCTTAAGCCCTAGCCTAACCATGAGTCCATAAGGGTAAAATAAATGATCCTCCTTAGCTATAGTCACCATCCACAGATCAAAAATATCCTTTTCCTTACACTAACAGTGTTATTATCAACAAATAATTTATTTTCCAACATACTAAGAAGCATCATGCCTCCTCCATATGTTCTTAAAATATGCATCTTTTTTCCTAGGTCTTTCCTTCCCTCTTTGGGGAAATTCACAACTTTACAAATCCCCGAGTTTTAGGGGATGCTAGTGGTAAAATTACACTTCTACCACTTGTAAAAATCAGCCTTGAGGTAACTCAAACCTGTTCCCCAATCATGGACTCATGGTCAACTATTTTTAACCTGGTTGTTCCATTTGTCTTCCAACAATTAATTTATTAAAATTTTGTCTGACACGTGTGTCAAAATAAAAGAGGATAGTTGGTCAAGTCAAATATTTTCCCAATAGTCATCAAATAATTAATTACAACAATCAAAATTCCAAATTTAGATTTTCCATAAATGGAAAATAATTTCCAAAAACAGAATTTTATTTCAAAGTTCACTTAGAATTTAATATTCTAAAATTTAAGGATATTAAATCCTCTCCCCCTTAAGTACAACATTTTCATCAGTGTTCATTCCTCTCTCGAAATAGGGTTGGATAATATTTCCGCGAATCTTCCTCCGATTCCCAAGTGGCATCCTCAGGTATAGAGTGCTTCCATTTCACTTTTACCTGGACAATGGATCTATTCCATAGTATTGTTTCTTTCCTGTCCATAATGAGAGGAGGTTTCGGTTGGAAATATCCTTTTGGTTCAACCTGCATCATGTTCCAATAAATGATGTGAGTAGGATCATGAATATACCTTTTGAATAAAGAAACATGAAAAACATTATGAACGTTTAAGTTTGCAGGAAGTGCTAGTTGATATGCCACGGGTCCGACTCGAGTTAAAATATTGAAGGGGCTACAAAACATGGGTGCCAACTTTGAACAATTTCCTAGATTTAGAGAGCTCCTCCTTTCTTTGAATTTTAGAAACACATGGTCCCCAATTTGAAATTCTTGGTGTCTCCTTTTTAAATCTGTGTAGCTTTTTTGTCGGTTTTGGGCCTCCTTTAAATTTTGTTGTACCCTTTTTACCATTTTCTCCATTTCTTGGATCATTTCTAGTTCCATCATAATCCTGTCAACTGGATTATCTGATCTAATTAGGGTTGTGAATTTCCTTTCGTATAATGCTTCGAAGGGACTCATCTTGGTTGATGTATGATAGCCATTATTGTAAGTAAATTCAACTAAGTGTAGTTACTCCTCCCACTTAGTTGGTTTCGTTCTTATGTACATTTGTAAGATGTCTTCCAAAATATGATTTTTTCGTTCGATTTTCCCATCCGTTTGTGGATGGTAGCTTGTGTTGAAATTCAGGTTAGTATCCAATCCTGGAAAAAAATCCTTCCAAAATGTTGACCTAAATTTGACATCTCTATCTGAGATCACCATCTTAGGAATTCCATGCGATCTATAATTTTTCTTTCAAAAATATTTTAGCAATATTAATTCCTTTATAAGTAGATTTCAAAGGTATAAAATGTGCAGATTTGTTAAGTTTATCAATCACTACCATAATCGAGTCATTTTGTTTTTTATTCTTTGACAAACCTATGATGAATTCCAACGAGATAATATCCCAGTTCCATTCTGGTATCCAGGAATAGGAATGACTAGGAATAGAATGTTTCTCATGACCCTTAGAACTACAAATATGATCAAATCATATGCACAAAGTGCATCCACCCGCAATGAAAATATTGTTTAGCATACAATATTTGGACATTTACCCTTTCAGAGTCTAATCCTTCTACAGAAGCACTCCATGTTCAAAGGTCTACCTATCTTCAAAGAGAAAAATCCCCCATGTGAGTCTTGCATTCTTATAAAACATAAGAGAACTAGTTTTCCACAGTCCTCCACACAAGACAAATAACACTTAGACTTTAGCAAGAAAATTTGGATCTATTTTCTCAAACACAAGTCTGAAACTTTTACAAAGTTAAAAGAATTAAAAGTTGAAGCTGAAAAACAGAGTGGCAAACATGTAAAAGTTCTCAGGTCAGATGGAGGAGGAGAATACAACTCCAAATAATTTTCAAATTTCTGCAAATCACAAGGCATCATCATGCAAACTACATCTAGGTATACTCCACAACAAAATGGAGTGGCTGAAAGGAAAAATCAGACAATAATGAACATGGCTAGAAGCCTTCTCAAAGAGAAACATGTGTCAAATATATTTTGGGCTAAAGAAGTAGCATGCTCAGTTTGTCTCTTTAATAGATCTCCAACCACGAGTCTCAGGATGAAGGTCCCTCAAGAATCATGGAGTGGGACAAAGCTAAATGTTGCTTATCTTAGGACATTTTGATGCATAGTATTTGCCCACATAACTTATGAATTGAGGAAGAGACTTGATGATAGAAGTAAGAAATGCATTTTTGTTGGCTACAATGAGACATCCAAAGCCTACAGACTCTACAATCTAATTTCAAAGAAACTAATTCTCGGCAGAGATGTCAAATTTCTTGAAAATCAGTTATGGAGTGAGTCTGAAAATTGGCATATGTAAAATTAAAATCCATTCCTGCCACTTTCTAAAAACACAGAAAATTTAGGACAACAAACACATCATCCTTCCCTTTCAAGATTGTAGGTACAAGTACATCTTGAAAGTCCTAAGGATAACTCTATTTCAAGTAAAAATTCATCCTCTGAACTTCAAAATCAGAGAAATCAAATCTTGAGAGAAATCCATCATCAGCTAGATGATATAGATCAACACAATCTTTTTGCATTAATGTCATGTCAACCTACATCATTTAAAAAGGAATTTAAAGAGCCACACTGGGTTCAAGCCATGAACCAAGAGATTGAATCCATTGATAGTAAAAAGACATGGGATCTTGTTGATCTGCCCAGACACAAGAAAAGTATTGTTGTCAAGTGGGTTTACAAAACTAAACTTAATGAAAAGGGGCATATTGAAAAACACAAGGCAAGACTTGTTGCCAAAGGATTCTCACAACAACCAGGTATTGATTATGGTGAAACTTTTGCTCCAATAGCAAGGTTGGACACTGTAATGACTCTCGTAGCTAGAGCAGCTCAAAAAAAATGGAAATTATACTAGATGGATGTTAAGTCATCTTTCTTGAATGGTATCTTAGAAGAAGAGGTCTATGTGGATCAACCACCTAGATTTGAAGTCAAAGAGAAACCAACCAAAGTGTATCGGTTGAATAAATCCTTGTATGGCTTAAAGAAATCTCCAAGATCTCCGTACAATAGAAATGACACTTACCTCATCAAGAGTGGTTTCAGCATAAGCCAAAATGAGCCAACTCTACACACCAAAACTAATTAGCAGGCTAAAATTCTGATTGTATGTTTATATGTTGATGACATGATATATACTAGAAATATTGAGTTAACCAGTTTTAAACATGCCTTGCAATATGAGATTGAGATGAAAGATCTTGGCATAATGAAATATTTTTTGGGGATTGAGATTGATCAATCAACCAAAGGAATTTTTTTATATCAGCAAAAGTATGCAACAAACATCATCAAAAGATTATGCATGGAAGACTACAATCTAGAAGAAACTCCTATACCCCTAGTCACACAATTGAGAAAGCAAGATGAAGGCCCTACAATGGATTCTACCCTGTACAATAGTTTAGTAGGAAGATTGTTGTATCTTACAACAATTAGGTCGGATATTATGTTTGCAGCCAACTTTGTTTCCACATTCACGGAATCCCCCAAATATTCTAACTCGAATATGGATAAAAGGATTCTGAGATATGTTGTCAAAGCTCTCGATTTTGTCTTATGGTACACTCATTTTGATGACAATCACCTCTCTGGTTACACAGACAATGATTTCACAGGCAACCTAGATGACCGAAAAAGCACCTCAGGACATGCTTTTCACCTGGGCAGGAACCTGATGGCTTGGGCATCAAAGAAGCAACCCATTGTCTCAATATCTTCTACAAAGGCAGAGTATGTCGTTGCTAACTCAACTTCATGTCAAGTTGTGTGGTTGAGAATACTATTGAATGATATGTCACATACAGAAAAGGACCCAACTCCTATCTTCTAGGACAACACTTCAACAATTGCTTTATCCAAAAACCATGTGTTTCACAAGAAAAGAAAGAATATTAAAACTCTCTTTCACTTCATACATGATCTAGACAATAATGGTGACAATGCACTTCAATTTTGTGGCTCACAAGATCAACTCACGGATATTTTTACGAAGCCACTAGGAAAATCCATTTTTTTATTTTCAGAGACAACACTTGGACATTATCAGTGCTGATGTTTGTAACTTTTGAGTTTAAGAGGGAGTTTTAGTTATATATGTAACCTCAACAGTATGTGGTTGTACCTTGCGAGCTATCCTGGCCAGTTGTCCAATTGTTTCTTGATTTTCTTGATTTTTTCAACCTTATTTAGCTCAACTCTTTTCCCTTATTGAATTGCCCTCCGCTCATTCCTTCTTTCCAATTTCTTCTTCTCTTTATTATCTTATTTTCTTCTCATTTTGTCATAAAGGACTTTCATAACTCTTATTCATCCTTGCCCCACCAAGGGACTATAGTTTTTCATTCGAAGTCAACTATCGTTGACTCCTTATTAGTGGGTCCATTCTTAAATATTAATAGTTCTGCTTTGGTAATATTTTATAGGCCTTATCAATATTTTGGAACTTTTTTTTAATTATGTTTTATTAAAATTAAAAATATTTTTTTTCAATTTCAAAAATAAATTATTTTCATTTTATGATTGGCTCACACCATAATGATGGGACTAAATAGTCCACGTGGAGGGAAATATTAATTTCCTCTTTGTCAAATTTTTTAATTCATTTAAAAAATGATTAAAACTCAATTATATCCTTGGTTACCCTGCATGCTCACACTGCAGTCGATGCATTCTTCTATCTTCATCTCCTTTACATGCATGGTTACTCTCCATGCTCACACTACAGTCAATGAATTTTGTTGTCTTCACTGCCTTTACATGCATGGTTACCCTACAGACTCACACTGCAGTCAATGCATTCTTTTTTCTTCGTCGCCTCTACATGAAGAGGGTTTTGTTTGACTATATCCTCATTCTGCATCATCATCTTCATGTCTTCCCTTGTCCTTCTTGTCTGAGATTGGGCATTTTTAATAAGATTCTACATCATCGCATAATCTTATCTCATCATCCTAGTCATCCCTTGTCCTTCTTGTGGAGTCCAATGTCCTCCCACTCCTAAATTTCTCAACAAGTTGAGATAGACAACTCAATATCTTAAATGTATAATATCTCATTTCTGAGAACAAATCAAATTTATGCCATAATTGCAGGAAATTCAATGCAAGGGGAACACAAGATAGATTATGAGCATAGCCATTAAGTGGAATATGAGTCTACCCAAAGAGTTGGTGCTCCTAAATTCTCAGGCGTTGAACCTGAGAAAGAAGATGTTATGAGAAAATTGGAGGACCAAGACAAATCCATGTTTGGAGAGCAGTGAGTCTGTTTTTGTAAATCCAATATTTGTGTTGATGACACTCTTCTTTTTGTGATTTTTTCTCTATATCATTATATAATAACTTTTTAGCAAACCAAATTGTAAAAATATGTCTAAGTAGGTTTTGTTGCAGTCGGTGGGAAAGATCCAACCATCAACCATGAGGATATTAAACATATGGATAAAAAGAACTAGTTATAGATATATGCATAAAAGAGGTCTATAGAAAGGAATGTCTTTTGCAACACAAGGAAAAGTCGTTGAGTCCTCACCTAGATTCTCTTTTTCATAGAACCTTATCTAGTGGAAGTAACATCCTTCCTAGTAGAGAAATTTGTAGCATTGCGGTCTCCTTTCATTCACACAAATTGTGAAATCTATCATGCCTAGTCTTGTGGTTGAATGTTTTGATGGATTTATCAACTTCAGAGTCTCTAATGCATATGGTGTGTTTCTTGTAGCACCTGAAGGCTTGTGCAAGTCGTCTATCCTTCCACCGAAGAGAAACTTGTGGTCGTCAATGTTGAGGATGTTTAGAAGTATCAGAAGATGAGAGTTCTGACTCGCTAAGCCAACATCATTCCAAACCTGAGCACTCTGCATTTAGACCATGTTTTTTTTGTGGATGAACGCAACATGAGGATGACGTTCCAACACATGATTCACTCTACGGGGCTAGGTGGGTGGTATGGTTGTTTCTCTTGAAATGTTGCATTAACACAATTATATGCATTCCAAATTGGCTTCTCTACCCCTTCATAGGTAGGGCTTCCTTTCTAAGAAGTCATCTAGGGTCCTCGAGCTTTGAGTTTTGTCCCTTCCATAGGGGGTTTAGTCACAATTATCTCCCCTCTCCCAGCAATTCGATAAGAGAGATAACATATTGGGTTTTGAGCAACCCTTCAGTTGACCTACCCTTTGAGGCAATGAAAGAAAGAAGTTCTTATAAACTACTTATTAAAGAAATGATTTGAAAGAGAGAAGTCTCTACATCCCTCTTCTCTATGGCACATTTTGGGCATCACCTAATAATACTACTATAATATATGGGAGCTTTTACACTTGGTAGAAAGTAATGGATGTGCTCATTTAAAAATAGACAATATAACAATACCAACCATAGGTCAAAGGCACCCCCAAGCACCTTAACCTTGATAGATAATGATTCTAGAAGCAAACCCTAGGCTTAATAGCCAAGCAAAGGTGTTGCACCTCTCTCCAAGGATACCGCACCAAGAAATAATAACATAAACTGGTCAGAGATTCCAACCTGGAAAACCAAAAATGCAGATTGCAGAACTGCTAGCACGATCTGCTCCCAAGACTTGCGCACAAATTGGCCAATTGCAGTGTGCACAAGTGTACTTCTACAGTTTTGAGAATTATGCCCAAAATGAAGACTGAACTCCTATATTTATATTGTTTATGTCAGACTTTCTCGGCCGATATCTAATTCGAGGAGCTAATTACTTAGTATATAACATTTACTTTAGCTGACTTCTCGATTTTTAGCTAAAAGTCCTTTACTTTGTAACTTTTGAGTTTAAGAGGGATTTTTAGTTATATATGTAACCTCAAAAGTATGTGACTGTGCACTACAAGTTGTCCTAGCCAGTTGTACAATTGTTTCTTAATTTTCTTGATTTGTTGAAGCTTATTTATCTTAACTCTTTTCCCTTAATGAATTGCGCTCCGCTCATTACTGTTTTCCAATTTCTTCTTCTCTGTATTATCCTCTTTGATTCTCATTTTGTCATAAAGGACTTTCATAACTCTTATTTGTCCTGACCCCACCAAGGGACTATATTTTTTCATATGAATTCAACTATCATTGAATCCTTATTAGTGGGTCCATTCTTAAATATTAATAGGTCTGCTTTGGTATTATTTTATAGGCCTTATCAATGTTTTGGAACTTTTTTTATATTATGTTTTATTCAAATTAAAAATCTTTTTTTTCAATTTCAAAAAACAATTATTCGCATTTTATGATTGTCTCGCACCATAATGATGGGACTAAATAGTCCATGTGGAGGGAAATATTATTTTCCTATTTTTCAAATTTTATAATTCATTTAAAAAATGATTAAAACTCAATTATATCCTTGGTTACCCTCCATGGTCACACTGCAGTCGATGCCTTCTTCTATATTCAACTCCATTACATGCATGGTTACCCTGCAGGCTCACACTACAATCAATGAATTTTGTTGTCTTTATTGCCTTTACATGCATGGTTACCCTATATGCTCACACTACAGTCGATACATTCTTTTGTCTTCACCACCTCTACATGCAGAGGGTTCTCTTTGATTGTATCCTCATTCTGCATCATCACCTTCATGTCTTCCCTCATCCTTCTTATCTGAGACTGGGCCTTCTTAACATGATTCTACATCATCTCATAATCCTATCTCATCATCCTAGTCATCCCTTGTACATCTTGTGGAGTCCACTATCCTCGCACTCCTGAATTTCGAAGGAAAATAGATAGATCAATCAACAAGCCAAGACAAAAAACTCAATATCTTAAATGCATAATATCTTCTTTGTGAGAACAACTTAGATTTATGCCTTAATTGGAGGAAATTCAATGCAAGGGGCACACTATATAGATTATGACAATAGCTATGAAATGGACTCCGAGTCTACCCAAAGGGGTGGTGCTCCTAAATTCTTAGGTGTTGAACCTGAGAAAGAAGATGTTATGAGAAAATTGGAGGACCAAGAAAAATCCTTGTTTGGAGAGCAGTGAGTCGGTTTTGGTAAATCCAATTTTTGTGTTGATGACACTCCTATTTTTTTTATTTTTTCTCTATATCATTATTTAATAATTTTTTAGCAAACAAAATTATAAAAATATGTCTAAGTAGGTTTTGTTGCAGTGGGTGGGAAAGATCCAACCACCAACCATGAGGATATTAAAGATATGGATAAAAATAACTAGTTATAGATATATGCATAAAAGAGGTCTATAGAAATGAATGTTTTTGGCAACACAAGGTAAAGGTGTTGAGTCCTCACCTGGATTCTCTTTTTCATAGATAATCATCTAGTGGAAGTAACATCCTTCCCAATAGAGGAATTTTTAACATTGCACTCTCCTTTCGTTCACACTGATTCTGAAATCTATCATGCTCGGTCTCATGATTGAATGTTCTGATGGATTTATCAACTTTGGAGTCTCTAATGCATATGGTGTGTTTCTCATAGCACTTGAAGGCATGTGAAAGTCATCTATCCTTCCACCAAAGAGAAACTTATGGTTGTCATTGTTGAGGATATTTAGAAGTACTAGAAGACGAGAGTTCTGACTCACTAAGCCCACATCATTCCAGAACTGATCACTCTGTGTTTAGACCATGTTTGTTTTGTGGATGAACGCAACATGAGGATGACGTTTCAGACACATGATTCCCTCTACGGGGTTGGGTAGGTGGTATGGTTGTCCCTCTTACAATTTTTCATTGACACAATTAGATGCATTCCAAATTGGCTTCTCTCCCCCTTCGTAGGTAGGGCTTCCTTTTTAAGAAGTCATCTAGGGTCCTCAAGCTTTGAGTTCTTTTCCTTCCATTGGGGGTTCAATCACAATTATCTCCCCTCTCCCAACAATTTCACAAGACAGATAATATATGGGGTCTTGAGAAACCCTTTAGTTCACCTACCTTTTGAGGCAATGAACGAAAGAAGTTCTTATAAACTCCTTATTAAAGAAATGATTTGAAAGAGAAAAGTCTCTACATACCTCTTCTCTATGGCTCATTTTGGGCATCACCTGATAATACTACTATAATATAAGAGAGCTTTTGCACCTGGTAGAAAGTGATGGATGTGCTCATTTTATCATAGACAATATAGCAATATTGTCACCTAACCATAGGCCGAAGCCACCCCCGAGCACCTTAACCTTGAAAAAGAATTATTCTCGAAGGAAACCGTAGGCTTAATAGCAAAACAAAGGTGGCACACCTCTCTCCAAGGATACCACACCAAGAAAGAATAACAGAAATTGGTCAGAGAGTCCAACCCAAAAAACAAAAAATGCAGCTTACAGAACTGCTGGCAGGAGATGCTCCCAAGACTTGTGCACAAAATGGCCAATTGCAATGCACACAAGTGTACTTCTACAGTTCTGAGAATTTTGGCCAAAATGAAGACTGGCCTCCTATATTTATAATGTTTCTACCAGACTTCCTGGGATGACATCTAATTCTAGTAGGTAATTACTTAGTATATAATATTTCCTTTACCTGACTTCTCGATTTTGGTTTATGGTACACTCATTTTGATGACAATCATCTCTTTGGTTACACAGATAATGATTTCACAGGCTGACGAGATTGAATCACATACATTTTTACGAAGCCACTAGGAAAATTCGTTTGGTTATTTTCAGAGACAACACTTGGGCATTATCAGTGCTAATGTTTGTAACTGTTGAGTTTAAGAGGGATTTTTAGTTATATATGTAACCTCAACAGTATGTGACTGTACACTATGAGTTGTCCTGGCCAGCTGTACAATTGTTTTTTGATTTTCTTGATTTGTTGAATCTTATTTAGCTCAGCTCTTTTCCGTTAATGAATTGCACTCCGCTCATTCCTTCTTTCCAATTTCATCTTCTATGTGTTATCTTCTTTTCTTCTCATTTTTTCATAAAGGACTTTCATAAATCTTATTAGTCCTTGCCCCACCAAGGGACTATAGTTTTTCATACAAATTCAACTATCATTGTCTCCTTATTAAAGGTTCCATTCTCAAATATTAATAGGTTTGTTTTGGTAATATTTTATAGGCCTTATGAATGTTTTGGAACTTTTTTTTAATTATGTTTTATTAAAATTAAAAATCATTTTTTCAATTTCAAAAAAAAAAATCGCATATTATGATTGGCTCACACCATAATGATGGGACTAAATAGTCCACGTGGAGGGAAATATTATTTTCCTATTTGTCAAATTTTATAATTTATTTAAAAAATGATTAAAAATCAATTATATCCTTGGTTACCCTGCATGCTCACACTACAATCGATGCATTCTTCTATGTTCATCGCCTTTACATGCATGGTTACCCTGTAGGATCACACTACAGTCAATGCATTTTATTGTCTTTACTACCTTTACATGCATGGTTACTCTATAGGCTCACACTGCAGTCGATGCATTCTTTTGTATTCACCGCCTCTAAATGAAGAGGGTTCTCTTTGACTGTATCCTCATTCAACATCATCATCTTCATGTCTTCCCTTGTCCTTCTTGTCTGAGACTGGGCCTTCTTAACGTGATTCTACATCATCTCATAATCCTATCTCATCATCCTGGTCATCCCTTGTCCTTCTTGTGGAGTTCATTGTCCTCGAATTCCTGAATTTCAATGGAACATAGATATATCAATCAACAAGTTGAGACAAACAACTCAATATCTTAAATGCATAATATGTTCTTTGTGAGAACAACTCAGATTTATGCCATACTTGCAGGAAATTCAATGGAAGGGGAACACTAGATAGATTATGAGGATACCCATGAAATGGACTCTGACTCTAACCAAAGAGGTGGTGCTCCTAAATTCTCAAGTGTTGAACCTGAGAAGGAAGACGTTATGAGAAAATCGAAGGACCAAGACAAATGCATGTTTTGAGAGCAGTGAGTATGCTTTGGTAGATCCAATTTCTGTGTTGATGACTCTTATTTTTGTGATTTTTTCGCTATATCATTATTTAATAACTTTTTAGGAAACAGAATTGTAAAAATATGTCTAAGTAGGTTTTGTTGTAGTGGGTGGGAAAGATCCAACCACCAACAATGAGGATATTAAACATATGCATAAAAAGAACTAGTTATAGATATATTCTTTCATTAGTGAGGATGTTCACAAGTACCAGAAGATGATAGTTCTGACTCTCTAAACCCACATCATTCCAAACCTGAGCACTATGCATTTATACCATGTTGTTTTTTTGGATTAACACAACATGAGGATGACGTTATGACACATGATTCCCTCTGCAAGGTTGGGTGGGTGGTATGTTTGTCCCTCTTGAAATGTTGCATTGACACAATTAGATGAATTCCAAATTGGCTTCTCTCCCCCTTCATAGGTAGGGATTCATTTCTAAGAAGTCATCTAGGGTCTTCAAGCTTTGTGTTCTGTCCCTTCCATCGGGGGTTCAGTCACAATTATCTCCCCTCTCCCAGTAATTTGATAAGAGAGATAATATATTGGGTCTTGAAAAACCCTTTAGTTGACCTATATTTTAAGGAAATGAAAGAAACAACGGCTTATAAACTCCTTATTAAAGCAATGATTTGAAAGAGAGAAGTCTCTACATCCCTCTTCTCTATGGCACATTTTGGGCATCACCCGATAATACTACTATTATATACTGAAAGTAATGGATGTGCTCATTTAACAATAGACAATATAGCAATATTGTCACCCAACCATAGGTTGAAGCCACCCCCGAGCACCTTAACCTTGACAGAGAATCATTCTAGAAGCAAACCCTAGGCTTAATACCCAAACAAAGGTGGCGCACCTCTCTCCAAGGATACTGCACCAAGAAAGAATAACATATAATGGTCAGAGATTCCAACCTAGAAAATTGAAAATGCAGATTGCAGAACTGCCGACAGGATCTGCGCCCAAGACTTGCGCACAAATTGGCCAGCTGTAGTGTGTAGAAGTGCACTTCTGTAGTTTTGAGAATTCTACCCAAAATGAAGATTGGCCTCCTATATTTATATTGTTTTTGTCAGAATTCCTGGGCCTATATCTAATTCTAGGAGCTAATTACTTAGTATATAACATTTCCTTTAGTTGACTTCTCGATTTTGGCTTATGGTACACTCATTCTGATGACAATCATCTCTCTGGTTACACAAACAGTGATTTTGTAGGCAACCTAGATGATCGGAAAAGCACCTCAGGACATGCTTTTCACTTGGGCATGAACATGATCTCCTCGACATAAAAGAAGAAACCCAATTTTTCAATATCTTTTGCGAAGGTAGAGTATGTCACTGCTACTTGAACTTCATGTCAAGTTGTGTGGCTGAGAAGACTATTGGATGATAGGTCACATAAAGAAAATGAGCCAACTCCTATCTTCTATGACAACACTTCAACAATTGCTTTGTCCAAAAACCATGTGTTTCACAAGAAAAGAAAGAATATTGACACTCTCTTTCACTTCATACATGAGATAGTCAATAATTGTTACCTCACACTTCAATTTTGTGGCTCACGAGATCAACTCACATCCATTTTTATGAATCCACTAGGAAAATCCGTTTTTTATTTTCAGATATAACACTTGGGCATTATCAGTGCTGATGTTTGTAACTGTTGACTTCAAGAGGGAGTTTTAGTTATATATGTAACCTCAAAAGTATGTGACTGTATACTACGAGTTTTCCTCGCCAGTTGTACAATTGTTTCTTGATTTTCTTGATTTGTTGAAGCTTATTTAGCTCAGCTATTTTCCCTTAATGAATTGTTCTTCGCTCATTCCTTCTTTCCAATTTCGTCTTCTTTGTATTATCTTGTTTGCTTCTCATTTTGACATAAAGGACTTTCATAACTCTTATTTTTCCTGGCCCCAACAAGGGACTATAGTTTTTCATACGAGGTCAACTATCGTTGACTCCTTATTAGTGGGTCCATTCTTAAATATTAATAGGCCTTCTTTCGTATTATTTTATAGCCCTTATCAATGTTTTGGAACTTTTTTTTAATTATGTTTTACTCAAATTAAAAATCTTTTTTTCAATTTCAAAAAAAAATTATTTGCATTTTATGATTGGCTCACACCATAATGATGGGACTAAATAGTCCACGTGGAGGGAAATATTATTTTCCTATTTGTCAAATTTTATAATGCATTCAAAAAATGATTAAAACTCAATTATATTCTTGTTTACCCTGCATGCTCACACTGCAGTCAATGCCTTCTTCTATCTTCATCTCCTTTACATGCATGGTTACCTTGTAGGCTCACACTACAATCAATGAATTTTGTTTTCTTCAATGCTTTTACATGCATGGTTACCTTATAGGCTCACACTACAATCGATGCATTCTTTTTTCTTCATCGCCTCTACATGTAGAGGGTTCTCCTTTACTATATCCTCATTCTGCATCATCATCTTCATGTCTTCCCTCATCCTTCTTGTCTAAGACTGGGCCTTCTTAACGTGATTCTACATCATCTCATCATCCTGGTCATCCATTGTCCTTCTTGTGGAGTCCACTGTCCTCACACTCTGACTCGCTAAGACCACATCATTCCAAACCTGAGCACTCTGCATTTAGACCATGTTTTTTTTGTGGATGAATGCAACATGAGGATGACGTTCTGACACATTATTCCCTCTGCGGGGTTGAGTGGGTGTTATGGTTGTCCCTCTTTAAATGTTGCATGGACACAATTAGATGCATTCCAAATTGGCTTCTCTCCCCCTTTGTAGGTAGGTCTTCCTTAGACGTCATCTAGGGTCCTCGAGCTTTGATTTCTTTCCCTTCCATTGGGGGTTCAGTCACAATTATCTCCCCTCTCCCTGAAATTTCATAAGAAAGATAATATATTGGGTCTTGAGCAACCCTTTAGTTGACCTACCTTTTGAGGCAATGAAAGAAAGAAGTACTTATAAACTCCTTATTAAAGCAATGATTTGAAAGAGAGAAGTCTCTACATCCCTCTTCTCTATGGCACATTTTGGGCATCACCTGATAATACTACTCTAATATACGGGAGCTTTCGCACCTGGTAGAAAGTAATGGATGTGCTCATTTAACCATAGACAATATAGCAATATTGTCACCCAACCATAGGATGAAGCCACCTCGAGCACCTCAACCTTGATAGAGAATGATTTTGGAAGGAAACCCTAGGCTTAATAGCCAAACATAGGTGGCACACCTCTCTCCAAGGATACCGCACTAAGAAAGAATAACATAAACTGGTCAGAGAGTCCACCCCAGAAAACCGAAAATGCAGATTGCAAAACTGTCAGCAGGAGATGCTCCCAAGACTTGTGCACAAAATGGCCAATTGCAGTGCTCACAAGTGTACTTCTGCAATTCTGAGAATTCTGGCCAAAATGAAGACTGGCCTCCTATATTTATAATGTTTCTACCAGACTTTTTGGGCTGATATCTAATTCTAGGAGCTAATTACTTAGTATATAATATTTCCTTTAACTCACTTCTCAATTTTGGCTTATGGTACACTCATTCTGATGACAATCATCTCTCTGGTTACACAGTTAATGATTTTGCAGGCAACCTAGATGACTGGAAAAGCTCCTCAAAACATTCTTTTCACTTGGGCACGAACATGATCTCTTGGGCATCAAAGAAGCAACCCATTTTCTCAATATCTTCTGCAAAGGTAGAGTATGTCGTTGCTACCTCAACTTCATGTCAAGTTGTGTGGCTGAGAAGACTATTGGATGATATGTCACATACAGAAAAGGAGCCAACTCCTATCTTCTATGACAACACTTCAACAATTTCTTTGTCCAAAAACCATGTGTTTCACAAGAAAAGAAAGAGTATTGACACTCTCTTTCACTTCATACGTGAGATAGTCAATAATTGTGACATCGAACTTTAATTTTGTGGCTCACACGATCGACTCGCATACATTTTTATGAAGCCACTAGGAAAATCCATTTTTTATTTTCAGAGACAACACTTGGGCATTATAATTGCTGATGTTTGTAACTATTGAGTTTAAGATGGATTTTTAGTTATATCTGTAACCTCAACAGTATGTGACTGTACACTATGAGCTGCCCTGGCCAGCTGTACTATTGTTTTTTGATTTTCTTGATTTGTTGAATCTTATTTAGCTCAGCTCTTTTCCCTTAATCAATTGCGCTCCGCTCATTCCTTCTTTCCAATTTTGTCTTCTCTGTATTATCTTCTTCGCTTCTCATTTCTTCATAAAGGACTTTCATAACTCTTATTAGTCCTTGCCCCGCTAAGGGACCATAGTTTTTCATACAAATTCAACTATCGTTGAGTCCTTATTAGTGGTTCCATTCTCAAATATTAATAGGTCTGTTTTGGTAATATTTTATGGGGCTTATGAATGATTTGGCACTTTTTTTTAATTATGTTTTATTAAAATTAAAAATCATTTTTTTCAATTTCAAAAAAAAAATCGCATTTTATGATTGGCTCACACCATAATGATGGGACTAAATAGTCCATGTGGAGGGAAATATTATTTTCCTATTTGTCAAATTTTATAATTCATTTAAAAAATGATTAAAAATCGATTATATCCTTGGTTACCCTACATTCTCACACTACAGTCAATGCATTCTTCTATGTTCATTTCCTTTACATGCATGGCTACCCTTCAAGAACACACTACAGTTGAATCATTTTGTTGTCTTCACTTCATTTACATGCATGGTTACCCTATAGGCTCACACTGCAGTCAATGCATTATTTTGTTTTCACCACCTCTAAATGCAGAGGGTTCTCTTTGATTGTATCCTCATTCCGCATCATCATCTTCATGTCTTCCCTTGTCCTCCTTATCTGAGACTAGGCCTTGTTAACGTGATTCTATATCATCTCATAATCCTATCTCATCATCTTGGTCATCCCATGTCCTTCTTGTGGAGTTCATTGTCCTCACATTCCTGAATTTCAATGGAACATAGATATATCAATCAACAAGTTGAGACAGACAACTCAATATCTTAAATGAATAATATCTTCTTTGTGAGAACAACTCAGATTTATGTCATAATTGCAAGAAATTCAATGGAAGGGGAACACTAGATAGATTATGAGGATATCCATGAAATGGACTCTGAGTCTACCCAAAGAGGTGGTGCTCCTAAATTCTCAGGTGTTGAACTTGAGAACAAAGATGTTATGAGAAAATCAGAGGACCAAGACAAATGCATGTTTGGAGAGAAGTGAGTATGTTTTGGTAGATCCAATTTATGTGTTGATGACACTATTATTTTTGTGATTTTTTCTCTATTTCATTATTTAATAACATTTTAGCAAACAAAATTGTAAAAATATGTCTAAGTAGGTTTTGTTGTAGTGGGTGGGAATGATCCAACCACCAACAATGAGGATATTAAACATATGCATAAAAATAACTAGTTATAGATATATGCATAAAAGAGGTCTATAGAAAGGAATGTTTTTTGCAACACAAGGTAAAGGTGTTGAGTCCTCACCTGGATTATCTTTTTCATAGATCCTCATCTAGTGGAAGTAACATCCTTCCTAGTAGAAGAATTTGTAGCATTACGCTCTCCTTTCGTTCACACCGATTGTGAAATCTATCATGCTCGGTCTTGTGGTTGAATTTTCTGATGGATTTATCAACTTCAGAGTCTCTAATGCATATGTTGTGTTTCTTGTAGCACTTGAAGGTATGTGCAAGTCATCTATCCTTCCATCGAAGAGAAAGTTGTGGTTGTCGTTCTTGAGGATGTTCACAAGTACCGGAAGACGATAGTTCTGACTCGCTAAGCCCACATCATTCCAAACCTGAGCACTATGTGTTTATACCATGTTGTTTTTATGGATTAACACAACATGAGGATGATGTTTTGACAGATGATTCCCTCTGCTGGGTTGGGTTGGTGGTATGGTTGTCCCTCTTGAAATGTTACAATGACACAATTAGATGCATTCCAAATTGGCCTCTCTCCCCCTTCATAGGTAGGTCTTCCTTTCTAAGAAGTCATATAGGGTCGTCGAGCTTTGATTTTTGTCCCTTCCATTGGGGGTTCAGTCACAATTACCTCCCCTCTCCCAGTAATTTGATAAGAGAGATAATATATTGGGTCTTGAGCAACACTTTAGTTGACCTACCTTTTGAGGAAATGAAAGAAAAAAGTGCTTATAAACTCCTTATTAAAGAAATGATTTGTAAGAGAGAAGTCTCTACATCCGTCTTCTCTATGGCACATTTTGGGCATCACCTAATAATACTACTATAATATACAGGGACTTTCGCACCTGGTAGAAAGTAATGGATGTTCTTGTTTAACAATAGACAATATAGCAATATTGTCACCCAACCATAGGCCGAAGCCACCCCCAAGCACCTTAACCTTGATAGAGAATCATTCTAGAAGCAAACCCTAGGCTTAATAACCAAACAAAGGTGGCACACCTATCTCCAAAGATACCGCACCAAGAAACAATAAGATAAACTGGTCAAAGATTCCAACCCAGAAAACCAAAAATGCAGATTGCAGAACTGCCGGCAGGATCTAGACGCAGTACATGCGCACAAACCTGCCAACTATAGTGCGAACAAGTGTACTTCTATAGTTCTGAGAATTCTGCCCAAAATGAAGTCTGGCCTCTTATATTTATATTGTTTTTGCCAGACTTCCTGGGCCGATATCTAATTCTAGGAGCTAATTACTTAGTATATAACATTTCCTTTAGTTGACTTCTTGATTTTGGCTTATATTACACTCATTTTGATGACAATCATCTCTCTCGTTACACAAACGGTGATTTTGCAGGCAACCTAGATGACCAGAAAAGCACCTTAGGACATGCTTTTCACTTGGGCACGAACATGATCTCTTGGGCATAAAAGAAGCAACCCATCTTTTCAATATATTTTGCAAAGGCAAAGTATGTCACTGCGACCTGAACTACATGTCAAGTTTTGTGGCTAAGAAGACTAGTAGATGATATGTCACATAAAGAAAATGAGCCAACTCCTATCTTCTGTGACAACACTTCAACAATTGCTTTGTCCAAAAACCATGTGTTTCACAAGAAAAGAAAGAACATTGACACTCTCTTTCACTTCATATGTGAGCTAGTCAATAATTGTTACATTGCACTTCAATTTTGTGGCTCACGCGATCAACTCGCATCCATTTTTATGAATCCACTAGGAAAATCCGTTTTTTATTTTCAGATATAACACTTGGGCATTATCAATGTTGATGTTTGTAACTGTTGAGTTTAAGAGGGATTTTTAGTTATATATGTAACCTCAAAAGTATGTAATTGTACACTATGAGATGTCCTCGCCAGTTGTACAATTGTTTCTTGATTTTCTTGATTTGTTGAAGCTTATTTAGCTCAGCTCTTTTCCCTTAATGAATTGTGCTCCACTCATTCCTACTTTCCAATTTCGTCTTCTTTGTATTATCTTGTTTGCTTCTCATTTTGTCATCAAGGACTTTCATAAATCTTATTTGTCCTGGCCCCACCAAGGGACTATAGTTTTTCATACAAAGTCAACTATCATTGACTCCTTATTAGTGGGTCCATTCTTAAATATTAATAGGTCTTCTTTGGTATTATTTTATAGGCATTATCAATGTTTTGGAACTTTTTTTTAATTATGTTTTATTCAAATCAAAAATCTTTTTTTTCAATTTCAAAAAAAAATTATTCGCATTTTATGATTGGCTCACACCATAATGATTGGACTAAATAGTCCACATGGAGGGAAATATTATTTTCCTATTTGTCAAATTTTATAATTCATTTTAAAAATGATTAAAACTCAATTATATCCTTGGTTACCCTGCATGCTCACACTGTAGTTGATGCATTATTCTATCTTCATCTCCTTTACATGCATGGTTACCTTGTAGGCTCACACTACAATCAATGAATTTTGTTGTCTTCATTGCCTTTACATGCATGGTTACCCTATAGGCTCACACTGCAGTCGATGCATTCTTTTGTCTTCACTGTCTCTACATGCATAGGGTTCTCTTTGACTATATCCTCATTCTGCATCATCATCTTCATATCTTCCCTCATCCTTCTTGTCTAAGACTGGGCCTTCTTAACGTGATTCTACATCATCTCATAATCCTGTCTCATCATTGTGTTCATCCCTTGTCCTTCTTGTGGAGTCCATTGTCCTCGCACTCCTAAATTTCAAATGAAAATAGATATATCAATCAACAAGTTTAGACAGACAACTCAATATCTTAAATGCATAATATCTTCTTTGTGAGAACAACTCAGATTTATGCCATAATTGAAGGAAATTCAATGCGAGGGGCACACTAGATAGATTATGAGCATAGCCATGAAATGGACTCTGAGTCTACCCAAAGAGGTGGTGCTGCTCAATTCTCAGGCATTGAATCTAAGAAAGAAGATGTTATGAGAAAATCGGAGGACCAAGACAAATCAATGTTTGGAGAGCAGTGAATTTGTTTTGGTAAATCCAATTTTGGTGTTGATGATGCTCTTCTTTTTTGGATTTTTTCTCTATATCATTATTTAATAACTTTTTAGCAAACAAAATTTTAAAAATATGTCTAAGTAGGTTTTGTTGGAGTGGGTGGGAAAGATCCAACCACCAACCATGAGGATATTAAACATATGGATAAAAAGAACTAGTTATAGATATATGCATAAAAGAGGTCTATACAAATGAATGTTTTTTGCAACACAAGGTAAAGGTGTTGAGTCCTCACCTAGATTCTCTTTTTCATAGATCCTCATCTAGTGGAAGTTACATCCTTCCCAATAGAGGAATTTGTAGCATTGCACTCTCCTTTCATTCACACCGATTGTGAAATCTATCATGCTCGGTCTCGTGGTTGAATGTTCTGATGGATTTATCAACTTCAGAGTCTCTAATGCATATGGTGTGTTTCTCGTAGCACCTGAAGGCGTGTGCAATTCATCTATATTTCCACCGAAAAGAAACTTATGGTTGTCATTGTTGAGGATGTTTAGAAGTACCAGAAGATGAGAGTCCTGACTCACTAAGCCCACATTATTCCAAACCTGAGCACTCTGCGTTTAGACTATGCTTTTTTTGTTGAAGAGCACAACATGAGGATGATGTTCCGACACATGATTCCCTCTGCAGGTTTGGGTGGGTGGTATGGTTTTCCCTCTTGAAATGTTGCATTGACACAATTAGATGGATTCCAAATTGTCTTCTCTCGCCCTTCGTAGGTAGGGATTCCTTTCTAAGAAGTCATCTAGGGTCCTCGAGCTTTGAGTTCTTTCTCTTCCATCGGGATTTTAGTCACAATTGTCTCCCCTCTCCTAGCAATTTCATAAGAGAGATAATATATTGGGTCTTGAGAAACCATTTAGTTGACCTACCGTTTGAGGCAATGAAAGAAAGAAATGCCTATAAACCTCAAATTAAAGCAATGATTTGAAAGAGAGAAGCCTCTACATCCCTCTTCTCTATGGCACATTTTCGGCATCACCTGATAATACTACTATAATACACAGGATATTTCGCACCTGGTAGAAAGTAATGGATGTGCTCATTTAACCATAGAAAATATAGCAATATTGTCACCCAACCATAGGCCAAAGTCACCCCTGAGCAACTTAACCTTGACAGAGAATGATTCTGGAAGGAAACCCTAGGCTTAATAGACAAACAAAGGTGGCACACCTCTCTCCAAGGATACCGCACCAAGAAAGAATAACAAAAACTAGTCAGAGAGTCTAACCCAAAAAACCGAAAATGCAGATTGCAGAACAGCCCGCAGGAGATGCTCCCAAGACTTGTGCACAAAATGGCCAATTGCAGTGTGCACTAGTGTACTTTTTCATTTTTGAGAATTATGGACAAAATGAAGACTGGCCTCCTATATTTATAATGTTTCTGCCAGACTTCCTGGGCCGACATCTAATTCTAGGAGCTAATTACTCAGTATATAACATTTCCTTTATCTGACTTCTCGATTTTTTCTTATGGTACACTCATTCTGATGGAAATCATCTCTCTGGTTACACATACAATGATTTTCCAGGCAACCTAGATGACTAGAAAAGCACCTCAGGACATTCTTTTCACTTGGGCACGAATATGATCTCTTGGGCATCAAAGGAGCAACCCATTTTCTCAATATCTTCCGCAAAGGTAGAGTATGTCTCAGCTACCACAATGTCATGTCAAGTTGTGTGGCTGAGAAGACTATTGGATGATATGTCACATACAGAAAAGGAGCCAACTCCTATCTTCTGTGACAACACTTCAACAATTTCTTTGTCCAAAAACCATGTGTTTCACGAGAAAAGAAAGAATATTGACAGTCTCTTTCACTTCATACGTGAGCTAGTCAATAATTGTGACATCGAACTTCAATTTTTTGGCTCACAAGATCGAATTGCATACATTTTTACGAAGCCACTAGGAAAATCTATTTTTTATTTTCAGAGACAACACTTGGACATTATCAGTGCTGATGTTTGTAACTGTTGACTTTAAGAGGGATTTTTAGTTATATCTGTAACCTCAACAGTATGTGACTGTAAACTATGAGTTGTCCTAGCCAGTTGTACGATTGTTTCTTGATTTTCTTGATATGTTGAATCTTATTTAGCTCAACTCTTTTCCCTTAATGAATTGCGCTCCTCTCATTCCTTCTTTCCAATTTCATCTTCCCTGTATTATCTTCTTTGGTTCTCATGTTTCCATAAAGGACTTTCATAACTCTTATTAGTCCTTACCCCACCAAGGGACTATAGTTTTTCATACAAATTCAACTATCGTTGACTCCTTATTAGTGGTTCCATTCTCAAGTATTAATAGGTTTGTCTTGGTAATATTTTATAGGCCTTATGAATGTTTTGGCACTTTTTTTTAATTGTGTTTTATTAAAATTAAAAATCATTTTTTTCAATTTCAAAAAAAAAAAACGCATTTTATGATTGGCTCACACCATAATGATGGGACTAAATAGTCCACGTGGAGGAAAATATTATTTTCCTATTTGTCAAATATTATAATAGATTTAAAAAATGATTAAAAATCAATTACATGCTCACACTGCAGTCGATTCATTCTTCTATCTTCATCGCCTTTGCATGCATGGTTACCCTGCAAGATCACACTACAGTTGATGCATTTTGTTGTCTTCACTGCCTTTACATGCAAGGTTACCCTATAGGCTCACACTGCAGTCGATGCATTCTTTTTTCTTCACCACCTCTAAATGCAGAGGGTTCTCTTTGACTGTATCCTCATTCTGCATCATCATCTTCATGTCTTCCCTTGTCCTTCTTATCTGAGACTGGGCCTTCTTAACATGATTCTACATCATCTCATAATCCTATCTCATCATCCTGGTCATCCCTTTTCCTTCTTGTGGAGTTCATTGTCCTCCCATTCATGAATTTCAAAGGAACATAGATATATCAATCAACAAGATGAGACAAACAACTCAATATCTTAAATGCATAATATCTTCTTTGTGAGAACAATTCAGATTTATGCCATAATTGCAGGAAATTCAATGGAAGGGGAACACTAGATAGATTATCAGGATCGCCATGAAATGGACTCTGAGTCTACCCAAAGAGGTGGTGCTCCTAAATTCTCAGGTGTTGAATTTGAGAAAGAAGACGTTATGAGAAAATCAGAGGACCAAGACAAATGCATGTTTTGAGACCAGTGAGTATGTTTTGGTAGATCCAATTTCTGTGTTGATGACACTCTTCTTTTTGTGATTTTTTCTCTATATCATTATTTAATAACTTTTTAGCAAACAAAATTTTAAAAATATGTCTAAGTAGGTTTTATTGTAGTGGGTGGGAAAGATCCAACCACCAACCATGAGAATATTAAATATATGCATAAAAAGAACTAGTTATAGATATATGCATAAAAGAGGTCTATAGAAAGGAATGTTTTCTGCAACATAAGGTAAAGGTTTTGTGTCCTCACCTGGATTCTGTTTTTCATAGATACTCATCTAGTGGAAGTAACATCCTTCCCAGTAGAAGAATTTGTAGCATTATGCTCTCCTTTTGGTTCACACCAATTGTGAAATCTATCATGCTCGGTCTCGTGGTTGAATGTTTTGATGGATTTATCAACTTCAGAGTCTCTAATACGTATGGTGTGTTTCGCGTAGCACCTAAAGGTATGTGAAAGTCGTCTATCCTTCCATAGAAGAGAAACTTGTGGTCGCTGTTGTTGAGGATGTTCAAAAGTACTAGATGATGAGAGTTCTAACTCGCTAAGCCCACATCTTTCCATACCTGACCGCTCTGCATTTATACCATGTTGTTTTTGTGGATTAACGCAAGATGAGGATGACGTTCGGAGACATGATTCCCTCTGTGGGGTTGGGTGGGTGGTATGGTTGTCCCTCTTGAAATGTTGCATTAACACAATTAGATGCATTCCAAATTGGCTTCGCTCCCCCGTCATAGGTAGGGATTCCTTTCTAAGAAGTCAACTAGGGTCCTCGCGCTCTGAATTATGTCCGTTCCATCGGGGGTTTGATCACAATTATATCCCCTCTCCCAACAGTTTTATAAGAGAGATAATGATGCAGGAGAATCGTAAGAATCCATCCAAGGAAGCATAAGGCGGAAGATAGCTGGAAGAAGCGTAACACACATTTTACATATTTTGAAATGTTTTTGAAAAATTAATGAAGCGGATATTAATGTGATAGCTAGGGAAAGCGTACTTACATTTATATATTAGATATTGTAAACATATCTTGAGCGATTTCTCTCATATGTAGTATGTAAAGGCATTTATATGTAATTAATGAAAGTAGGTAGATTTGAATTCATAGATTAGATAGTTTAGAGAGTAGGAGAGAAAACAGATATAGACACCCTCACCCTTGTATTGTTGTATCATTCGAACAGAGGAAGAGAGATTTCATAAGCATTTGAGCTGTAGCAGAGAGCTGTAGAAGAGAACCCATGTACATGAGCACTTGAGTTAATATATGAAGCTTTGACTCAATTTTCATGGTGTTATGATGCTTAATGTTTAGCTTTGTTGAATGGTATGCTTACAGTTGTTTTATTCTCTCTGTTATTTATTTGTTTCAATGTTTTGTTATGTGTGATTTCATGTTAAGTATATGAAGCCTGAGAGAGGATAAGAATGAGTTTCAATTGTTTCTCATCCTGATATTTCCTGCAAGGAGTGCAGTGAAACGTCCACAAGGTGTGTGTTGATAAGAGTCTGAGTTTTATCTCAGAAAGCTTAGAAGAGATACCATTGTTCTCATTTCCCGCAGAAGTGTAGGTGAAGCACAAAGCTGTGCAAGGTGTGTGCAGGCCAGTTAAAGCCTTAGATTTTATATATCCAGAAGGAAGGTGGAAGGACTACCGTTGCAAAGAGTGCACAGAGTCGAGGACTCAAATAACTAGAGTTTATTTGAAATATTGTTGTAAGGAGTTTGAGAAGAATTCTTCTTGGAGACTTAGGTTCATAAGTGAAAGCTCAAGAGGGTTAGTACCTTTGAATATTTCAAAGGAAGACAGGGAGCGAAATTATCGTGCAAAAGTTAATTTCAGTGGAAGGATGCCAAATCCATTTGGCCAGAGAAGTCATTGAGGAGTAAATCGGGCGGTCAGAATTCTCCGAGGAGAACTCGTGAAGTCATGAGGACCATAGGATCCAGAGGAGTTGCAGGGTGGATAAGATATGGAAAAACCCATTACATTGGTTTCAAGATTCAACGTCGACCGTTGATCGTGACCGTCGAGTTGTCAATATCATTTCGGCAAATCAGGGTTTGTAAGTTCGAAGTGCAAGACAAATCCCTTGGTCACTCGAACTTCCGAATTGTGAAATGGATTATCATGTGTGAAGAAGAGACGTAGAATTTTCAGCACTTTGGAATTTCGGAGTTTGGCATTTTGGGGGTCCTGACGACAAGGAGTCGGGGCACTTAGCATTGAAAATCTTGAAGTCGCGAGTAACGACAGGATTTTGGCATGGAATTTCAGGATTTCGGCACTTTGGGTGTCAGGAAGCAGAGGAGGCATCATTTTCGGATTGAGAGTTTCGAACTTCCAGTACCCAGAAGTCAGAAATAATGTGGGTCGTCGAATCAAACGAAGGCTTATAGCTGTTGATCCCATGGAAGGCGCCATTTCAGAGTTCGGAGTTTTGAAGTTATAGAGGAACGCTTTTTTAAGGGTTATTCAAGTTATGAAAGCCGAAGAGTTTGAGTGGATAGGTGGCAAGAATCCCCATGGGAAACAGAGTACAGTGGGGAAGATAGGTGGCGTGTTTTCGTCAATAGGTGGAGTCAATCCTCGTTGACCATTTTGGGGTTTTGAAGTTTGAAGGACCGAGAGTCTTGCAACCGAATTCATGAAATCGCGAAGTCCGAAAATATGAATCGATGAAAAGTTTCGTTGGGGAGCCATCCTTTGTTGAACACATCAGGGTTCAACATTTCAGCAGTTTCAAAGATAAGAGGTCGGGATTCTTTACTCCAGAATTCCCAAAGTTGCAAAACATGACACAACTATGGAGGAGGATGCGGCCAATGATTTTGGTGTTTTGACATTTTGGGTTTAGGTGGGTTGTAAAGCCAAGAAACTCGACAACATGAATCGCGATATCACAAAACTCGAAGTCCCAATTCGGCAAAGGGTGTGATCCTATTGTTGGTCAAGAGATTTGGGTTGATGCCTTGTGTTTGATCATGTGGGCATACCTGTAAGGACCTGTGGAAAACATTGTTATGTGTGTGTGGGATTCCCTGTGGAGGAATCAAAAAGTCAATTTGACTCAGGGGAAGATTTAGAACGATCTTGCACGGATCTCGACTTGAGGATCAGGGGAGGTCTGCATCATTTGGTATCAGAGCCTAGAACAAGTTCTTTCCTTTCTGTAGCAGAGAAAAGAGGAACATTTTATAGCCATGCCGCTGAGAAGAAGACACAAGCCAATGCCAATTCCTGATCCAGCAAGAGAAAGAGAAGTGTGTGAGTTACATGCCAGGCTTAATGCCATAGAGACAACACAGAGGCACACAGTTGACGCTGGGGATATCAACGAAGCTGCGAAGATGAAAGTGAAAATGAAGCTGGAAACGAAGAAGGAGAATTTGTAGTTGAAGATGCTGCAGATGAACACCTATTCAAGGTTGTTGCAAGGATAGGTGCCAGAGAAAAAATGGACATTCTAGTGTATGAGGGAAACTTGGATGCTGAAGAGTTTCTAGAATGGATTAGAGCTCTAGACAAGCACTTCGACTATGAGGATGTTGAGAAAGATAAGAAGGTCAAACATGTCATTACCAGACTTAAAGGGCATGCAACACTATGGTGGGATGAATTGCAGGCTGACAGACGCTGCAAGGGAAAGCAGAAAATCAAAAGTTGTGATAGAATGGTTGCAAAGATGAAAGCCAAATTTATACCCAAGGATTATCAAATCACTCTGTTTCAGAGGATGCAGAATTTGAGATAGAAGCTGATGTCAGTGAAAGAACACACTGAAGAGTTCTACAAGATAAACATCAGAGCATGTCATCGGGAAAGCGAAGATGAAAAAGTTTCCAGATATATGAATGGTCTGTGGTATGAAATTCAAGATGAGATGAGCATGATGACCATTCTAAATGTGGAAGATTCTTATTAGATAGCTCTGAAATCTGAAGAGAATTTGAGCTGAAAGCAAGGTCAAAGAGGTAGAGGTAGAAGTCAAGCTAGAGGCAAAACAATTGCCCAAGACAGAACTCAAAAATCTAAAGAAGAGGAGAAGAAACCTCAAACTCAACATGAGAGAGGAGGAAGCTCACAGAAAGGGAAATATGCTGATAGAACTACTTTTCCTCAAGCTAGAGGAAGAGGAAGAGGTAGAGGTGGTGAAGTAAAATGCTTTGTCTGTGGAAAGATTGGACATAAATCCTATGAGTGTCCAGATAAGAAAAAAGATGGTGGTGAAACTCACATTTCTTAAGCTTAAGGACAGAATGCTGAGGCAGAAGATGCTGAGGGTGAAAGATCTTTGATGATGAGGAAAGTTCTCTTGAAGCCAAAGAAGGAGGCAGAGAACCCGGCCCAAAGAAATAATATGTTTCGGACTGCATGCAAAACTAAAGACAAGGTATGCAAGGTCATAGTGGACAGCGGTAGCACAAACAATCTCATATCTATAGAGATGGTAGAAAAGATGGAGCTGGAAACTATTGTACATCCAAGTCCATATAGAGTTTCGTGGCTACAAAAACAACATCAGGTAAATGTCACTAAACAGTGTTTAGTTGAATTTAAAATAGGAGGATATAAAGATGAAATATTATGTGATGTCATTCCCATGGATGTTTTTCATCTATTGTTGGGTAGACTATGGAAATATGAAAGGAATGTGATTCATGATGGGAGGAAGAACATGTACACCCTGGAGAAGAATGGGAGGACACACATGTTGTTGCCGATTAAAAACCAAGAGGTGAAAACAGAGATGAGAAACACTATACTTCTCATGAGTGGGAAGGAAATTCTTAAGGAGGTTAAGAAGAAGGAAGACACACAATTTATTGTGGTTAGGAAGCCCAAAATTGTTTTGAACAATACGAGAATAGATGATTTACCAGAAGAAATCTAGGAATTGCTGGGAGAATTTATTGATATAGTAGTGGACAAACTACCCTGTTCGTTGCCACCTATCAGAAGTATAAGCCATGATATTGACCTTATACCTGGAGCTAGTTTACCAAACAAAGTCGCGTATAGGTTGACGCTGCAAGAAAATGAAGAAGTTAAGAGACATGTCCAAGAATTAATGGACAAAGGATTGATTAGAGAAAGCTTGAGTCCATGTGTTGTTCCGACAGTGCTCAGCCCAAAGAAAGATGGAGGCTGGAGAATGTGTACAGACTCAAGGGTGAACAATAAGATTACCATCAGATACAGATTTCCATTACCAAGGATGGATGACTTGATGGATTTCTTGAGTGGAGCAAGTTTTTTTCAAAGATTGATTTGAAAAGTGGATATCATTAGATTAGAATGAGAGAAGGTGATGAATGGAAGACAACATTCAAAACAAATGAGAGGTTGTATAAATGGCTTGTCATGCCATTTGGCTTAACGAATGCACCCAGTACTTTCATGAGATTGATGAATGAAGTCCTAAAGGAGTTCATAGGGAAATTCATCATTGTATCTCTTGATGATATATTAATTTTCAGCAAGACAGAAGCAGAGCACTTAAAGCATTTGGCTGCAATAATGAGAATATTACAACAAGAGAAATTGTTGATAAATATGAAGAAATCGTCATTTATGAGGACATAACTCATTTATTTGGGTTTTGTTATCTCTGGAAATAAGTTGAAGATGTATCCAGAAAAGGTAGATGCAACTTAGAATTGGCCATCGCCGAAGAGTGTGTTTGAAGTTCGAAGCTTCCATGGTTTGGCAAGTTTCTATAGGAAATTCATCCAAAACTTTAGTGGAATCAGTGCACCGATGATGGATACGGTGAATAAAAGACACAAGTCTTTTCACTGGACAGAAGAAGCAAAGAAGAGTTTCAATCTGCTGAAGAAGAAGATCAAGGAGCAACCAATTCTGGTTTTTCCAGATTTTAGCAAGACATTCCAGGTCAAGTGTGACGTGAGTGGATTTGCAATTAGAGCGGTCTTTAGCCAAGACGACAGGCCGATCACATACTTCAGTAAAAAACTAAATGAAGGAAAGATCAAGTACTCAACATATGACAAAGAATTTTTTGTGGTCATACAAGCACTGAAAAAATGGAGACATTATATGGTTCCTAAAGAGTTTGTTTTGTACAGTGATAATCATGCTTTACAATTTGTGACTCAACAGGAGAAGTTGAACCAAAAACATGTTAAATGGGTTGAATTCATGAAGAATTTTACTTTTGTGATTAAGCATATTTCTAGAACTGCTAACAAAGTTGCTAATGCTTTGAGCAGGAAATGTTTGCTTATGCAGGAATTCAAAGTCAAGACTTTGGGTTTTGATAACCTCAAAGAAATGTATAGGGATGACCCAGATTTTAAGGAGGCATATGAGACATTTGAGAATCCATTTCCCAGGGACAGAAGCCAATGGACCGAGTATATGATCTAGGATGGGTTATTATTCTGGGGAAATCAGTTATGTATTCCAAAATGCTCCATGAGGGAGAACCTGCTTAAGGAAAAACACAGTGGAGGATTGGTCAGACACTTTGGTCATGATAAGACGTTCTCAAAGTTTAATGGCTCATATTTTTGGCCAGGAATGAGGACAGATGTTAAGAAATTTTTGGACAGATGCAGTATTTGTTAGCACACAAAAGGGAAAAGGCAGAACACGAGGTTATATCAACCATTACCCATACCAGAAAGGTCGTGGGATGCAGTGAGCATGGATTTTATATTGGGTCTTCTAAGAACACAAAGAGGATGTGATTCAATATTTGTGATACTCAACAGATTTTCAAAGATGACACATTTCATACCATGCCAGAAAACCAGCAACACAACTCATATTGCGAACCTATTTTTCAAGGAATTCGTCAGACTTCACGGCTTGCCAAGGAGTATCATTTCTGATCGGGATACCAAGTTCGTTGGACATTTTTGGAGGAACTTATGGAAAAAGATGGGGACAAGTTTGTCTTTTAGCTCAACATATCATCCTCAAATGGATGTACAGATAGAGGTCGCGAATAGAAGCTTGAGAGATTTGTTAAGAAGCTTAGTGACTTAACACCACAGTCAGTGGGATCACATTCAGCCATAGGAAAAATTTTCTTATAATGATTCGCTTAATAGAAGCACAGGGAAGAGTCCATTCCAGATTGTATATGGAATGCAGCCAAGGGGAGTTTTTGAATTGAAAGATTCAGAACAAGATGAATTCAGGAGTGCTAGTGAAAAACACTTTGCATAAGGAATGAATGAGCTTTACAGCCGAGTCATGGAGTGATTGTAGAGTTCAAGTCAACAATACAAGCGAAGCGCAGATCAACATAGGCGAGAACATCAATTTGAAGTTGGTGATCTGATTCTTCCGCATCTAAGGAAGGAAAGGTTCCCAAGGGGAACATATAACAAACTAAAGATGAAAAATATTGGACCGTGCAAGGTCATAAAGAAATTTGGGGCAAACGCATATGAGATTGAATTACCCAATGGGATCGAAATCTCACCAATATTCAACGTTGCAGATTTGTACCCCTACAGAGCTGAAGGAGCAGAGAAGGAACAAAAAGAGATTCAAAGGACAAAACAAATGCCTGTAGCTGAAAAGCCACAGATGGAAAGCATAATTGACAAGAGGATTAGCAAAAAGACCAAGAGAAAAGAGTATTTCGAATACTTGGTCAAATGGAAGGGACATCCAGTTGAAGATGCTAGTTGGGAAGATCAAGCAGAAATTCATAAGCATGGACAAACCATGCAAGAACTCATGAACATGATTTCATCAAAAATTTCAAGCGATGGAGTATGATGCAGGAGCATCATAAGCATCCAACCAAGCAAGCATAATGCGGAAGACAACTAGAAGAAGCATAGCACACATTTTACACATTTTGAAATGTTTTTGAAAAATCAATGAAGTGGATATTAATGTGATAGCTGGGGAAAGTTTACTTACATTTATATATTAGATATTGTAAACAGATCTTGAGCGATTTCTCTCATCTGTAGTATGTAAAGACGTTTATACATAATTAATGAAAGTAGGTAGATTTGAATTCATAGATTATATAGTTTAGAGAGTAGGAAGGAAAACGGATATAGACACCCTCACCCTTGTATTATTGTATCATTAGAACATAATAAGAGAGATTTCATAAGTTGTTGAGCTGTAGCAGATATCTGTAGAGGATAACCCATGTACAATAGCACTGGAGTTAATATATGAAGCTTTGACTCAATTTTCATGGTGTTATGATACTTATTGTTTACCTTTGTTGAATGGTATGCTTACAGTTGTTTTATTCTCTTTGTTATACATTTGTTTCAATGTTGTGTTATGTGTGATTTCATGTTAAGTATATGAAGTGTGAGAGAGGATAAGAATGAGTTTCAATTGTTTCTCATCCTGAGAGTTCCTGCAAGGAGTGCAGTGAAACGTCCGCAAGGTGTGCGTTGACAAGAGTTTGAGTTTTATCTCAGAAAGCTCAGGAGAGATACCACTGTTCTAATTTCCCATAGAAGTGTAGGTGAAGAACAGAGTTGTGCAAGGTGTGTGCAGCCCAGTTGAAGCCTTGGATTTTATAGATCCAGAAGGAAGGTGGAAGGACTATTGTTGCAAAGAGTGCATGGAGTCGAGGACTCAAATAACTAGAGTCTATTTGAAAGATTTTCACAAGGAGTGCGAGCAAAATTCCTCTTGGAGACTTAGGTTCATAATTGAAAGCTCAAGAGGGTTAGTACCTTTGAAGAGTTCAAACGAAGACAAGGAGAGAAATTATCGTGCAAAAGTTAAGTTCAATGGAAGGATTCCAAATCCATTTGGCCATAGAAGTCATTGAGGAGTAAATCAGGCGATCAAAATTCTCTGAGGAGAACTCGCAAAGTCGCGATGACCGTAGGATCCAGAGGAGTTGCAGGGTGGATATTGGTTGGATGAACCCATTATGTTGGTTTCAATATTCAACGTCGATTGTTGATCGTGACCATAGAGTCGTCAAGATCATTTCGGCAAACCGGGGTTTGTAAGTCCGGAGTGCAAGCCAAATCCCTTGGTCACTAGAACTTTTGAATCGTGAAATGGATTATCGTGTGTGAAGAAGAGGCATAGAATTTTGGGCGCTTCAGAATTTTAGAGTTCAGCATTTCGTGGGTCCTGACGTCAAGGAGTTGGGGTGCTTAGCATTGAAAATCCCGAAGTCGCGAGTCGCAACAAGATTTTGGCATGGAATTTTGGGATTTCAGCACTTTGGGTGTCGGGAAGCAGAGGAGGTAGCGTTTTGGGATTGAGAGTTTCAAACTCTTGGTACTCAGAAGTCCAAAATAACATGGGTCGTCGAATTGAATAAAGGCTTATAGCCGTTGATCCTGTGGAAGGTGCCATTTCGGAGTTTAGGGTTTTGAAGTGATAGAGGAACAACTGTCGAAGGGTTATTCAAGTTCCAAAATCTGGAGAGTTTGAGTGGACAGGTGGAAAGAATCCACGTGGGAAATAGAGTATAGTGGGGAAGAGAGGTGGCGTGTTTTAGTCAATAGGCGGAGTCAATCTTCGTTGACCGTTTCAGTGCTTTGAAGGTTGAAGGACCAGGAGTCTTGCTGCCAGATTCACGAAATCGTGAAGTCCAAAACTCCAAATCGACAAAAAGTTTTGTTGGGGAGCCAGACTTTGTTGAACGCATTGGGGTTTGGAATTTCGATAGTTTCGAAGACAAGAGGTCAAGATTCTTTGCTCCAGAATTCCTGAAGCCATGAAACGCGACACAACTGTGGAGGAGGATGCAGCCAAAGATTTCAATGTTTTGGCATTTTGGGTTTAGGTGGGTTGAAAAGTCGAGAAACTCGACAACAGGAATCACGATATCGCGAAACTCGAAGTCCTGATTCGATAAAGGGTGCGATCATATTGTTGGTCAGGAGATTTGGGTTGATGCCTTGTGTTTGATCACATGGGCATACCTATAAGGACCTGTGGAAAACACTGTTCTGTGTGTGGGATTCCCTGTGGAGGAATATGAAAGTCAATTTGACTCAGGCGAAGATTTCAAACTATCCTACGTGGATCTCGGCTTGAGGATCGAGGGGGGGTCTGTATCAGATAATATATTGGGTCTTGAGAAACCCTTTAGTTGACCTACCTTTTCAAGCAATGAAAGAAATCAGTTCTGATAAACTCCTTATTGAAGAAATGATTCAAAAGAGAGAAGTCTCTACATCCCTCTTCTCTATGGCACATTTTTGGCATCACCTGATAATACTACTATTAAATACGAGAGCTTTCACACGTGGTAGAAAGTAATGGATGTGATCCTTTAACCATAGACAATATAGAAATATTTGTACCCAACCATAGGTCGAAGCCACCCCCGAGCACCTTAACCTTGACAGAGAATCATTCTAGAAGCAAACCCTAGGATTAATAGCCAAACAAAGGTGGTGCACCTCTCTCCAAGGAAAACCAAAAATGCATATTGCATAACTTTTGACAACTACTGCTCCCACGACTTGCGCACAAGCTGGTCAACAACAGTGTGCACAAGTGTACTTCTGCAGTTCTAAGAATTCTAGCCAAAATGAAGACTCACCTCCTATATTTATACTGTTTCTTCCAGACTTCTTGGGCCGGTTTCTCATTCTAGGTGCTAATTACTTAGTATATAACATTTCCTTTAGCCGACTTCTTCTCATGGAGGCTAATAATCTAATACAAATCCTTCTCTTGAGTCGACTTGTCTTTTAGGTTTCTTAACCAATTATTTAGGGTTTCTTCTTGTTTCCTGGAATATTATATTCTCGTTAGGTTTACAAGTGGAAGTAAATACCTCCCGAGGCTACTAGAATATCAACAATCCCTCCCAGCTAGGGAGGTATTGAAGGCAATGGTCTTGAGCACAAACATACCATTGAATAGGTAGCATCATCTTAGTCATACAGATTATATCGTGATTAGATCACGAACACCATCATCACTATCAGTGTCATCTGACAACATGAACTACATCATCTATCGAAACCATACTCCATTTGATTAATCAGACATGATGTTGAATAAGTTACTCACTCAAATAAGTGATACAAAAACCATTCTTCTAATCCAGGCATATGTCCTAGAAGAATAAATGTCCTCGACCATTTTTTTTTTGAGAATCTTTGTTCATCAGTACACTGATCATCCATCTAGCGTATAATCATTTTTAACACTACTGATAGTCTACAAAGCAGTCGAAAAAATGTCATTCAATAGAAGACAACCGTGTCTATCCATAGTAGTACACAACTACAATCCAGTGGTACACTACCACACCAAATAGCACACAACTACTTGTTTAGTGTCATATAGTCACAATCAGTGGAGCACATCCACCACAGCAACATACATCTATTGTCCAGGGACATACAATCTCCATGGAAATCATATCATCTAATATCAAGATGCATAGAAACAATATCATAATATAATTGTGTCATCTGGGTCATTCTTCCACTCACATCTGTGAGATCTGGAAGAACATCTACCCTTAGATATTAAAACATCAACGATGGGATATCTAGACTATTCTTCTCAGGCAAGGAAGAATAATTGTCCTGAATTCTGAGCCTGGACCATTCACCTATCTAGGCCATTCCTCCGACACTAAACAAAGTGCAACCTAGAGAGAATGAGTCTGCCCTAGGGAATGCAAGTCCCTGATTGTTGAACTTGGACCATTCACCTATCTGGACCATTCCTCTGACACTAAAAAAAGTGCAACCTAGAGAGAATGAATCTTTCGTAGGGAATGACTATTCGAACTATTTCCTAAGGAAATGACTGTCCTGCACAAACCTCCAAAACAAACCATTCTTCAAAAATTCTCACAACTGTGAACATTGAAAGAATGATTTTCCGGCGAGGTGAACCAATCTTCTTGACCACTACTGAGAGTGACCATCAAGAAGAAATATTTTCCTAGACCATTCCCCCACACTGGACACAAGGGGAATCAATGTCTATGGTACATCAACAATCCATCGAACCATTTTCATTACAAAAATTACCATTCGATCTTGACCATTTTCTAAAATGGAAAATTCCCATCTGTTAGAAATCTCAAACCACTTTCTGAACTGGAAAGGAACTGGTCATCCTGGACCATTTTTCGAACTTGAAAAATGACTCTCCATAAATCAATAAAACATCAGTGCTCCCTCCCAACCTGGGAGCCATGTCTTCCTTTTGTAATAAGGAAGTCGTCTCCACGAGCTCGAGCTTGTTTCTTTTTTAATAAGGAAGTCGTCTCGACGATCTCCACCTTTGTAACAATAATAAGGTTGAAGATGAAAAACACTTTCTCTTAGATTGTCTAGCCTATACCCATATTAGATCGCATTTTCAAAATATTTTTCACACTACCAACCTTCCTAACCTCTTAACTCAACAAACACATGGTGATCTTGGAAAGCTTCTCTTAATGCTTTTCGTGAACAAAAACAAAATTCTAGAGAATAGCAAGTAACCACTTTCCCTATTAAGGTTCAATAGACAAATTTGGTCGTAGTGAACATTAATCATCATCATCATAATAAAAAGGATTATAAATATATAAATTCTAAAATTTTAAATTCTAAATATTAACATTAATACACATATATCTATAAAAAATATTTTTAAAAATATCAAATAAAAAATAATGTATATATATAATAAGAAGGATTGTGATCCTTTAACCTATACCACACTTACATATTCACACAAAACAAATGTAATACTTTGTTTGCATAGCTAAACAAAGTGGAAGTTATGTGAGCCTATGTTAATCTCATAGGGATTGAATTAATTTCTGGATAGACTAGTGCACCCTAGCCTAGCGCACCTCCTGGTACTCTAAGCAAGCTAAGACGTCAAGTTTGAGTTTTTGGTCAAATATAGGGTTGACCAAGTCAGAGCAACCATGAATTACTCTATGAAGTCATAAAACAAGTTATAAGGGGCTTCAAACTTCAGAGCATGGAGGACAAGGATTGATCTCATCCTTGCAAATAATAAAGTGTTGGGTATCATGAAAGGAAAGTTTGTGGAGCCAGAGTTTGAAGAAGGAAAAGAGAAGGAACCACATAACGTTGCAGTTATGGAGAATTTCAAAGACAACGACATCAATGCCATGAGTATCATAGTGGATTCTATAAAATGCCACTTGATACCCTACATCTCCAATCTTGATTCGTCTAAGAGGATGTACGATGCCCTAACAAACCTCTTCTTAGTCAGAAACATTGGACAAGTAATGAGTTTGAATAATGAGCTACATGCCATGAAGATGAATGATGCTGACATCATAACATCATACCTTGTGAGGATCTCTCAGTTAAGAGATGAACTACAAGCTATTGAAGAGATCATCTCAGAGAAGGAACTGGTAAATATAGTACTCAATGGTCTTCCCAAGACAGGGGATGCATTTGCCGCAAGCATGAACACAACGAAGGAGTATCCTACATTTGAAGAACTTTGGAATTTTTGTGCACAAGAAGAATCAAGGATCAATGAAAAAGAGAAACCCCAAAAAAAATATAATGATCAAGCCTTCACAACAAGACTCAAGAATTTCAGGAACAATAAGAAGTTTGTCTCAAGGAAGAAGCCAAATCAAGAAAAATATATGTCAGAAATACAATGCTTCAACTGTCATAAATATGGACACTACAAGAATCATTGTCCCGAGATAAAGAAAAGGAAGGAGACACATGAAGCATCGATTGCCAAAGAAAAGGAACCTTCAAAGCAGACTAAGCAGGATGAAACAAACTTCTTCTTCTTCGACAAGGTAACAATACTCTTCATAGTTCTTGTACATACCATGTTTTTTTGTACATATCTTGCATATATATTTCTTAGATGATAATATGTTCCAAGAGAAACTATACCTATGGAAGAACAACAAGATAAGGATTGCTGTAATTGTGACTACAAGTCAGACAATACACATGAAACGATGAAGACTGTGAGGAGAGTAAAAGAATGAACGAATGGGGGAAATGTCAAGCCCAAATGAGCAAGCTAATACTTTCATCCTATTATTGATTGTTCGGCCCTCTTTTCTATTGTTGATTGCATTTCCAAAATCCGATTGCCCCTTTCCAAGAGGGGATTAACTCCTGTGCTTATAAACAGATTAACAATTGTGGATAACCTCATGATCATCCCTACATGCTTGTCTACCACATGATGTTTCACTCTTGTTGATGATTGCTGGTGTTAGCAGTGTGAAATTCTCAAAAATTAAATTTAAAACATCAAAAAAATATACATAAACTCATTCTCTTCCACCCACCCAATACCATAATCAAACTAGAAAAAACAACACACATTCTAATGCACAGAGGATCAATCTCAATTCACACACACAAAATCCATATGGGTTTTGAAAGAGGAGGCCATTGAAATGAGATATAGCTACAAATTAATAATACGAGCTACAAGAAGCCAAAAGACAATGAGATATAACTGTAAATGAAATGAAGACGACAAGCTAAAAGAAGCCAAAAAAAGGCGTGTTCGACCCCAAAGGAGCAACATTACTTTTGTTGGCATAAACACCAGTGGATGATGGCTGGAAAGAAGGCCAACTTATCCTCGAGAGAATCAATAAATAATCCTCATTGATGCAAACCCTACTACAAGGCGAACATCGGTGAAATTAACTCCTACTTCTAGAGAAATTGACAGTTGGCGTACAACATGTCGTTAAAGTCCACAAGTGCCCCTTCTCTGCCAGATCATACTGTGGCTCCATCTTTTGAAATCTTTTTAGTGGCTTTAGATTTCTATGTAATATTGATTTCAATTATTTACTTGTCATTATCTATTACTTTATGAGGTTAAATTAAGGATCATCGTTTATGTTCCATTTGTTTATTTACTTGTCACTAAAGGTTAAATTAAGCATTATTATTTGTGTTTTTTATAAAGTTAAATTAAGGATCATCATTTATGTTCCATTTGTTTATTTACTTGTCACTAAAGGTTAAATTAAGCATTATTATTTGTGTTTGTTTGAAATTTAAATTAAATGTTTCAAAGTTAAAATAAATTTTTTATGATTTATTTTATTAAATTTTTTATAATTATTTAATTTAAAAAAATATTATTATAATTAGTGTTTTTTTTAATTTTTCTCCACTTCACTCAAACCTTTTAATCTCAAGAAAATTTTAAAAGGATTATTTTCATTATTTTCCAATTAGTGATTGTTTCCATTATTTTTGTTTGAAATGAATGACAATTTAAAATGATCTTTTCATTATTTTCCTTTCCATTATTTTCTCATGGTGTTAAATTCATAATAGATGGAAAGAGATGATAACTAAGATATGAACCATTAGTATTCACCATAGCTAAGCACCATTTGTATTGCGTGGTGCATTATTGGTATTGTGAAGGAAGATTCTCGACTCGATGTGATAAGAAATATTATTTTGTAAGGTATTTAAAGATTATAGAAGTGGAAAAATATGTGAAGTCAAATTTGTGGGGTTGAGAGGATTTATAATGTTTATTTAGGTTTCTGTGGTGAGAAATATGTTCAGAAATTGTTGGAAGAACTACAGTATTTAAGATGTCTTAAATACTGTGGTTCTTCCGACAATCTCTGAACAGGATTTATAATCTTATGAATAAGATAAGAATAGATACTGAAATAAGACATATCGATATCATAAACAGGCAAGATAGCTGCATAGTGTACCACTTCGCATAAAAAATGTTTCGAAGAAATGTCAACACATGAGATGTTTTGTTTTATATTTTAAGCCAAAATTTAATAACATGCTTTCTTGAGGTTGACAGTTCACAACTTCACATCAATAAGATACATGCTGTGATTTTAAATCTTGACATTTCAAATTGCTTTCTTAAGCTTGACAGTTCAACACTGGTTGATATTGATATTGCTTTTTTTAATATTTCTTTTTTAAGCTTGACAGTTCAACACTGGCAAGATTTATTCCCGTGCAAGGCCTTGTAGATGCATGGACATGATTAGTCATGTTATGATTTTATTTTATTTCTGTTTGGAATGGTATCGTAGTGAGATTAGTTTTCGGTAGTATGGTCCAATATTTGGATATTCATATTCATATGTGTGATAAGCTTTAAGGATTTGTAAAAAAGGTTTCAAAGATTATTACACCAAACAAGGGGAGCTGCAGAGCAACAAGCCCCTGCCTTTTTGGGGAAAGAGAAACGAGAGGCAATAGGAAATCAGACACAAGGATTGTTGCAACTTCAAGCCACACAGGAAATTAGACACTGCAACTTCAAGCTACACAGGAAATTAGACACAAGGCTTAGCTGGGATCCTCAGAGTGCCCGGGTTTTAGTAGTGTCAATGTCGTTTTTGTCTGCTCTGATTTCCTGGGTTTTAGTAGTGTCAATGTCTTTTTTGTTGTTTCTCTTTTCCATGTTTAGGATATGTTTTGGTTACTACTGTGTTGTTTATTTTAAGAGTTTATGAACACTAACATTCTAAGAGTTTATGAACACTAACATGGTAGGAAAACACAGTTACTAATATTATTAGACAACAGCATACAAATCCCTGATCTGCATACACAATCAACGGATACATAACAAGCAGTTGTAATAAAAGTAGCTGTAATAACATGGTAGGAAAACAATTACTAATATTATTAGACAACAACATACAAATCACTGATCTGCATACACAATCAACTGATAAATAACAAGCAGTTGTAAATCTAATGGATATTTTATAATGTTATATGAATTTCTATTATTTTATTTTTATTTTTAATAAAATATCATGTCAGGAGATCATTAGTTGTAAATACTATTTAAATCTATGCGGTCTTATTCTGTGTCCCGTGCTTGAAAGCATTATTACTTTTTCTAGGAAGCATTGATCCAGTTGATGATGTTTGTTAACCAGCCCCAGTTGGAGTTGACTCAGAACCATCACCATAGGCATAGGTGCTTTAGTGATCCATATTCAGATCGATACCCAACATCAACAACACTAGAAAAGACATAGGTAAAGGTAGCTTAAGGACCAGGTGGAAAAGAACCAAATATCCAA
>JZKD02S2014382.1:414042-434987 GCA_000966675.3 Picea glauca
ACTATGGACATAAATAACATTGATTAGATATTGCTTAGTTTGAGAATAACTGTATGTAAATAAGGGAATTTTTTTTATTCCTCTACCTCCTTTCCCCGTACATAGTTTGTTCGGTTTCTTTAGCTGATTCAAAAATATGAATATGTTTCAATGACTAGGTTAGGTTTTTGTAATTTTTATTTGTCATTGACGGCTAAACCTTTGTCACCTAGTAACAAAGAAATAGATAATAAATTTAAATGTACTTGGATCTTCGTGGGACTAATAAGTTTGAAATTTTCTGAAATTTAGACCCATTCATCACTTATTTTTTTATTTTTTAGTTCATCACTTTTTTTTTTATTTGGTTAAAATTTATTGAAATAATTTGTGGTGGCACATTTTCAATTGTATAATATTATTGAAAATATTTATATAATAAATATTTTATAATTATATACTAACACAACCACATAATTGCACATAATTGAGATCAAATATGTACAGGGGCATCCAAAATATCATTTAATTCAATCTAGATTTTAAATTGGTTTTTAAATAATACAAACACTAACCCCCTAATATATAACCCTAAGGTTTTCAAAACAATTAACATTTTATTTACTCAAAGATTAACAAACTAAACTCATCCACTATCAAAGGTTTTATAATCCTATAACATTTGATGCCTAGATATATAATTTGATGCGAGAATGCTACTGTGCATTGATTATATTGTTAAAAATTAACATTAAATAAATAAAGATTGCAAATGATGACATTTATATTAATAAATATTATGGAATGTTAATAGATTTCAAAATGATTATTAATACTTTGCAATTTTTAATACAATTAAAGATAAATAAACATTCTTAAACAATTGATGGGATTTATTATCTTTATAAAATGCAAAAAAATATTCAATTACAAAAATTAAATATTAAGATTTATATTAAAATATAAATACCTTAGAATTATATATTAAAGTTAAGGTTTATATTAAGTATAAACAAATTTAATAAATGATAAATAAAATGGTATTTTGGAGTCCCCTTCTACATATCTAAATTACCTATTTTCATTCATTAGTCGCGATTATAAATTTCCTATCAGCTTTCATCAGTAACGATTATGTGTGGTTGTGCTAGTTATGAGATTTTTAAAAAGTTGGTAAAGATTGTGGAAGATCAAATTCGCTCGAGACGAGTTTTAACCGAACCAAAACAAGCATTATTCACTCGTACCGTTTTACTATTTCTTACACTAGTACCAAACTTGAAATTAACAAAAATTCAAATAAACTTGTGACTAAGAAGTAAGAATGTTTGTTGCTAGTTAGCTCTGAAAAGGTCTTTAGAATAGTTCAGAGACCTACACATTCAGGCAGAGCTACTAAAACTCGTCTCTGCAGAGCAGGCATTGAAGTCGTAGATAAAATGATTCATAGATGCAATGTTAGTGATACATATGACTACAATGCAATTGTTTTGTAGGCTCACCCATGGAAAACATATCATGGAAAACTGCACATAGCAATCCCTCGCCTTTGCCCTAACCTTTGTCGATGAGCTCTTCGGAAACAGTAATCGTCAAGGAAGAGTCAACGACTGATATTGTAGTGGCCATCGGATAAGTCCCATGGAGAGAAATATTGATGCAGGAGCATCTCAAGCGAGCCAACGTGGAGGCGGAAGACAGCTAGAAAAGTGCCCAACACAAATTTTGAAAATGTCTTAAAATATTAATGAAGCCATTAAGTGGAGGCACACTTGTAAAATGTAAACGGACCTTGAGCAATCCGCTCTCGTTGTCCTTAGTAGATAGAAGGCATTTATGATAGTTAATGCAAGTAGATAGAAATTAATGTGTAGATTAGATAGTTTAGAATGAGAGAGGGAAACAGAATATAGACACCCTCATTGTGTATTGTAATATAGAATAGAATGGAATAAAGGAGAATAGAGGGATTATGCCAATTGAGAGCATAGAGCATAGAAGAGAAGAAGCAGAGTTGTGTAGACGAATTCCATGTACAGAAGTTCTGGATTAATACAAGAAGGCTTTGATTCAGACTCATGGTGTTCAAATATTCTCTGTGTATGCATTTTTGAATATTATGCTCATGAATGTTTTACTCTTTCTGTCATGCAATTGCTTTTATGCTATGTATGAATGATTTCTTCTTGAATGTCTGAAATCTGAGAGAGAGAGAGAGAGAGAAAGGGAAATGAGTTTCAATTGTTTCTCTATCTGAGCAAGATTTCCTACAAGGAGTGCAGTTGAATTGTCCACAAGGAGTGTGTTAATAAAGGGTTCAGAGGTTTGTCTCTAAAAGCTTAGATAGGTTAGCTTTTGTTCTCATTCACACAGAATTGCAGTCAGGCACAAAATTCGTGCAAGGAGTGCGCAGGCCAAGTAAAGTCTTAGAGTTGTGAACCTAAGAACTTGTTGAAGGGCTACTGTTGCAGGGAGTGCGCAGAGTCGAAGGATTTAAATCCCTTGGAGTAATTAAGGAATTGGATGCAAGGGGTGCCTGTAGGGGTCTTCTTCAAGACTCAAAGTTAGAGTAAGCTCAGGAAGGATAAAGCCTTCAAAGTCATCGAAGGAAGCACAGGAAGCTTGTGCATTAGAACAGTAAGGAGGCATTGCAAGTTTGGGTCGCAGAGAGTTGAGTGCCGTGGGAGGACCGCTTGGTAAAACAAATTACAGAAGCCCTTGTAAGGGAAAGAGACAGACGGTCGAAATTCCCTGTGGAGAATTCGCACAGTCCCGTGAGCCGTCAGATTTTCACGGAGGAGCATGGGAGTTACAGAGAGAGTTTCAAAAGGTTCAAGCTCAAGGAGAGGCAAAACTGTAGATCCAAGCCAACAGGGGTCATTGGATCTACAAGTGGATTTCTATTTTGGGGTTTCGTAGATTGAAGTCCCAAAATCTTTGCGACAAGACTCGCGAAATCACGAAACGCAAAGTCCCAAAGGGACGAGACGATCGTGGGGGCCACAAAATCAGCAGGGTGGACAAGTGGCACACTATCGACATGGGAATCAAATTTCGTTGACCATTTCGGGGTATCATGGGGTGAAGTCCCGAAATCCTTGCATCAGGATAAATCGTGAAGTCCAATGTCTCGACGGAGTAAGGGCTATTGAAAGGTCAAAGCTTGCGAGAACATCGGAGTTTCAGTAAATCGGGTTTCGAAAGTCGAGGGGACGAGTTGCTTGACATCACAACCCTCGAATTCACGATAGGGAGAAAGGCGAAATAGAAAAGGAAAAGGTTCAAGTGTTGATTGTTTTTCGGGTTTCGAAGATTGAGAGACAAGGCGCTTGACCACCGGATTCGCGAAGGTGTGAAGTCCGATCTCCCGAAGTATAAGGGGGAATTTCTTGAAGTTAATTGTGGGTGCAGATTTCCCGAAAGGGAAATAAAGGAGCCATTTTTGAGAGCTCTTCGGGCCAGTGTAAGAGGAAAGATCTTGTGTACGTGACCTTCCAACCTGGGAGTTGAGGAGGGGTTGCATCAGGTTTGGTATCAGAGCACAGAAAGGTTTCTTTGCTTTTTGTAGCAGGGAAAAGGAGAATCCACCATGCCACCGAGAAGAAGGGATAGGCAAACACTCGATCCACCAGAAGAGAGGGAAATGCCAAGGAGAAAGGGTAGGCAGATGCCTAATCCAACCATGGAGAGAGAAATCTGTGATTTACGTGCCAAACTCGAAGACATGGAGACAACACAAGGGCGTACAGTCGGTGTTGGGGATCTTAGTGATTCCAAAAGTGAAATTGAGGTTGAATATGAAGGGGAAGAAGTTGCAGCCAAAGATGCAGCAAAGGAACACTTGATTAGGGCTATTGCAAGAATGGGTGCAAGAGAGAAAATGGACATTCCAGTTTATGAGGGAAATCTGGATGCAGAGGAGCTTCTAGAATGGATTAGAGCTCTGGACACATATTTTGACTATGAAACTGTCAAAGAGGACAAGAAAGTCAAACATGTTGTCACAAGATTAAAGGGACATGCAACATTGTGGTGGGATGAACTACAAGCTGACATACGCAACAAAGGCAAGCAAAAGGTAAAGAACTGGGACAGAATGATCACAAAGATGAAGGCGAAATTCATCCCCAAAGATTACCAAATTACTCTGTTTCGAAGAATGAAAAATTTGAGACAAAAGTTGATGACAGTGAAAGAATACACTGAAGAATTCTACAGGTTGAACATCAGGGAAGGTCATCGTGAAAGTAATGATGAAAAGGTTTCTAGATACATGAATGAACTGAGATACGACATTCAGGATGAGATGAGCATGGTAACCATCCGAACGGTGGAAGATTCTTATCAAATGGCTCTAAAAGTGGAAGAGAAGTTGAGTCGAAAGTAGGGTCAAAGAGGTTGAGGCAGAAGTCAGCCCAAAGGCAAATTAGTTGCCCAGGATAAAAATCAAAAATCCAAGGAGGACTGGCAGAAACCTCAGACTCAAACTGAGAGAGGTGGAAGCTGACAGCGAGGGCAACATACCGAACAGAGAGGAGATTATGCTGATAATAATATTTTTCCTCGTACTAGAGGTAGAGCTAGAGGAAGAGGAAAAGCTGGAGTAATAACATGCTTCACATGTGGAAAGAATGGGCACAAGTATTACGAGTGTCGAGATAAAAAGAAAGAGAGTGGAGAGACTCACATCGCCGAAGCACAGAGGCAGAATATTGAGGTAGAAGATGTTGAAGGAAGAAGATCATTGATGATGTGAAAATCTCTTTTGACATCAAAGAAAGAGGTGGAGAGTTCAGTCCAAAGAAACAGAATTTTTCAGACTGCTTGCAAGACCAAGGATAGGGTATGCAAGGTTATTGTGGACAGTGGTAGCACGGATAATCTCGTTTCAACAGAGATGGTAGAAAAGTTGGAGCTGGAGACAATTGATCATCCAAGTCCATACAAAGTTTCGTGGCTACAAAAAGGACATCATGTAATTGTCACTAAATAGTGTTTAGTTGAATTTAAGATAGGAGGATATAATGATAAGATACTCTGTGATGTTATTCCCATGGATGTTTGTCATCTATTGTTGGGTAGACCGTGGCAATATGACAAAAATGTGATTCATGATGGGAGAATGAGCACATACACCCTAGAGAAGAATGGGAGAACTCACATGTTGCTTCCGATCAAGGATAAGGAGGTGAAACCTGAAGTAAGTAACACTGTACTTATCATGATTGGGAAGGAACTTCTTACAGAGGTTAATAAGAAGGAAGAACCACAATTCATTGTGGTCAGGAAACCGAAGATTGTTTTGACCAGCACAAGAGTGGATGATTTACCAGAAGAGGTTCAGGAACTATTGGAAGAGTTCGTTGACATAGTAGTGGAGAAACTACCTCGTTCATTGCCACCGATCAAAAGCATGAGTCATCATATTGATCTCATACCAGGAGCTAGTTTTTCAAATAAATCTACGTACAGATTGACACCGTGGGAGAATGAAGAAGTTAAAAGAAAAGTCTAGGACTTGTTGGACAAAGGTTTGGTCAGAGAAAGCTTCAGTTCCTGTGTTGTTCCGAAAATACTTAGTCCAAAGAAATATAGAGGCTAGAGGATGTGTACTGAATTGAGGGTGATCAACAAGATAACCATCAGGTACATATTTCCATTGCCAAGAATGGATGATCTGATGGATTGCTTGAGTGGAGCAATTTTTTTTTCAAAGATTGATTTGAAAAGCAGTGATCATCAAATCCGCATGAGAGAAGGTGATGAATGAAAGATAGCATTCAAAACCAACGAAGGGTTGTATGAATGGCTTGTTATGTCGTTTGGATTAACAAATGCACCGAGTACCTTCATGAGGTTGATGAACGAAGGCCTGAGGGAGTTCATCGGAAATTTTTTTATCGTATATCTGGATGACATACTGATTTTCAATAAAACAGTGGCAGAGCATCTGAAACATCTGGCTACAGTGATGAGGAAGTTACAGCAGGAGAAACTACTGATAAACATGAAGAAATCCTCATTCATGAAGACATAGCTCATTTATTTGGGTTTTGTTATTTCAGTAGATAAGTTGAGGATGAATCCAGATAAGGTGGAGGTAATCAGGAATTGGCCACCACCGAGGAATATCTTTAAGGTGAGAAGTTTTCACGGATTGGCTAGTTTCTACCGAAAATTCATTAGGAATTTCAGTGGAATTAGTGCACCAAGGATGGACACAGTGAAGAAGAGACATAAATCTTTTCACTGGACAGAAAAGGATGAGAAGAGTTTTAATCTGTTGAAGAGGAAAATCATGGAACAACCAATTTTGGTGTTGCTTGATTTCCAAAATACATTTCAAGTGAAATGTGATGCAAATGGGATTGCAATAGGGGCAGTCTTGAGTCAAGAAGATAGGTCGATAGCATACTTCAGCGAGAAGTTGAATGAAGCCAAAATGAAATACTCCACTTATGATAAGGATTTTTATGCTATTATTCAGGCATTAAAGAAATGGAGACATTACTTGATTCCCAAGGAGTTTGTCCAATACAGTGACAATCATGCACTGCAGTTTGTGACTCAACAGGAAAAGTTGAATCAAAGACATGTTAGTGGGTTGAATATATGCAAAATTTCACTTTTGTGATTAAACATATTTCTGGTACTGCTAACAAAGTTGTTGATGCTTTGAGAAGGTAGTGTTTGTTATTGCAGGAGTTCAAAGTCAAAACATTGGGTTTTGATGATCTCAGGGACATGTACAGAAATGATCCAAATTTTAAAAGGGCATACGAAGCAGTTGAGAATCCAATTCTCAGAGATAGAAGCCAATGGAAAGAATACATGATCCAGGAAGGATTGTTGTTTAAAAGTAATCAACTTTGTATTCCAAAATGCTCCATGAGGGATAATTTGTTGAAGTAGAAACACAGTGGAGGATTGGACGCGAATTTCAGTCATGAAAAGATGTTCACAAAGTTGAATGAGTCATATTTTTGGCCAGGAATGCGAGTAGACATCAAGAGATTTGTGGACAGATGCAGAATTTGCCAGCATTCGAAGGGAAAGAAACAGAATGCAGGGTTTTATCAACCATTGCCCAAATCTGAGAGGTCATCGGATGCAGTTAGCATGGACTTCATATTGGGGTTGCCAAGAACACAAAGAGGGTTTGACTCAATATTTGTGGTGGTGGATAGATTTTCCAAGATAGCACACTTCATTCCATATCAGAAAACCAGTGACGCAACTCACATTGTGAACCTGTTTTTCAAAGAAGTCATTCAACTTCATGGCTTGCCAAAAAGCATAGTTTCAGATCGAGACACTAAGTTCGTAGGACACTTTTGGAGGACCTTATGGAAGAAGCTAGGAAATAACTTGTCGTTTAGTTCATATTATCATCCTCAGATGGATGGACAGATATAAGTGGTGAACAGAAGTCTGGGAGACTTATTGAGGAGCGTGGTGACAGAACACCACAGCCAGTGGGACAACATATTACCATAGGTGGAATTTGATTATAATGATTCAATCAATGATTATAATGAATGATTCAAAAATGATTATAATGATTCAATCAATGAATATTTTATGCATTTTTTTAATCTTTCTCTCATGCAATTGATTTTATGCTATGTATGAATGATTTCTTGTTGAATGTTTGAAATCTAAGAGAGAGAGAGAGAGAGAAAGGGAAATTAGTTTCAATTGTTTCTCTATCTGAGAAAGAGTTCCTACAAGGAGTGCAGTTGAATTTTCCACAAGGAGTGCGTTGACAAAGGGTTCAGAGGTTTGTCTCTGAAAGCTCAGATAGGTTAGCTTTTGTTCTCATTCACATAGAAGTGTAGTCATGCACAGAAGCCATGCAAGGAGTGCGTAGGCCAAGTAAAGTCTCAGAGTTGCAAACATGAGAACTTGTTGAAGGGCTACTGCTGCAGGGAGTGCGCATAGTCGAAGGATTTAAATCCCTTGGAGTAATTAAGGAATTGGCCGCAAGGGGTGCGTGCAGGGGTCTTCTTCAAGACTCCGAGTTAGAGAAAGGTCAGGAAGGATATAGCCTTCAAAGTCATCGAAGGAAGCACATGAATCTTTTGCATTGGAACAATAAGGAGGCGTTACAAGTTTGGGTCGTAGACAGTTGAGTACCGTGGGAGGACCGCTTGGTAAAAAAAACTACAGAATCCCTTGTAAAGGAAAGAGACGGACGGTCAAAATTCCCTGTGGAGAATTCGCCCAGTCCCATGAGTCATCAAATTTTCATGGAGGAGCAGGGGAGTTACGGAGAGAGTTTCAAAAGGTTCAAGCTCAAGGAGAGGCAGAACCATAGATCCAAGCCAACAGGGGTCATTGGATTTACAAGTGGATTTCTATTTCGGGGTTTCGTAGATTGAAGTCCTGAAATCTTTGTGACAGGACTTGCAAAGTCACGAAATGCGAAGTCCCAAAGGGACGAGAGGATCGTGGGTACCACAAAATCAGCAGGGTGGATAGGTGGCGTAGTATCGACATGGGAGTCAAATTCCATTGACCATTTCGAGGTTTCGTGGGCTGAAGTCCCAAAATCCTTGCATTAGGATTCACGAAATCGTGAAGTCCGAAGTCCCGACAGAGTAAGGGCCATTGAAAGGTAAAATCTTGCGAGCGCATCGAAGTTTCAGTAAATCAGGTTTTGGAAGTCAAGGGGACGAGTTCCTTGACATCGCAACCCCCGAAATCGCGATAGGGAGAAAGGAGAAATAGAAAAGGAAAAGGTTCAAATATTGATTGATTTTCAGGTTTTGGAGATTGAGAGACAAGGCGCTTGACCACCGAATTTGCTAAGGTGTGAAGTCCAATCTCCCGAAGTATAAGGGGGAATTTCTCGAAGTTAATTGTGGGTGCAGATTTTCAGAAAGGGAAATAGAGGATCCATTTCTGAGAGCTCTTCGGGCCAGTGTAAGAGGAAAGATCCTGTGTACATGACCTTCCGACCTATGGGTTGAGGAGGGGTTGTGTCAAATATATCGAGATCTCAAGTGACAATGAAAATCAAACTGTTGAAGCCTCTCTTTTATGGAAGGGGAATTCAACTCCATGAGTTGCAACACCCGTCGAGAATCTAAGAAGCTGCCACTCCATGCTATTTGAAGCTCCACACATTCCCATCTGGGTGGCTCCAATAATTTATAGTTCGCAACAAAAAAATATCAATTTTTTCTGCGATTGCAATCTTCACGTCCCTTTTATACTTCAACTGAAGTGATTCGGACTCAGCCAATCCTATTTTATCTAAAACTTCGATATCCACATGATCAAAAAAAGACTCCAATTCCCAACCATCTATGTTCGCTTGTCTCATACATATGAAAACTACTGTGAAGATGAAGTGCTAATGAACGCTTTCCGAATCTAGGCACACATCATGTGAAATGACATCAAATTCACTTTCACTTTGCTCCCTTACTGGTACTGTGGCAGCTTCTAATGTTTCCCATTGCACACGGCGATCTATTTTGCACAGTGGCAGCTCCTCTTCCATAAATTTCTTAACCTTTTCAAATATTTCTATTGAAAGATCCCTATTATCACCAGACATGTCCATAATACTTCCATTTGGTGATTTTTCCATTTCCTTGGGCACTTTAGTTTCACAATTGTGTGCTAGAAACCAAAAACAGAGTGAACCAACAAGATCTTCGTGGTTGGTTTAGTTGGATAGAGTCTTCGGGATTGGTTTTGTATATATAATAAAAACGTATTGACATAAATTGTTGGTATTATAATTTTCACTCGCCGACATGATAGTGAGGAAATGGTTTGACATTGCAAAAAGAGGGGTTGACATTGCCGATGACATAACTCAAATCCCTTTATTCATTAATTTTATTTATTGAATGAATACATAAAACAAAACCCTTTCTCATCAACTTTATCAACCAAAATATATACTTTATTAGTCACTCATTTTGAAACATGTATACTCCTTAAATATATTAATAGATTTCCATACATTTTGCTATTAGTCTCGGTTAGCCACTAACATAAATATATATATATATGTATACATTTAATGAGACATGGGCCAAGATTTGACTCCTAGTCCCATGTCCATCCCTTTCATCTCCAAAAAAATATATATAAATGAGAGTTTATATTCCCCATCTTTCATAAGTAGTTGTATGCTAAGGTTATGCTGCTAACATTGTGCCAAAGCTCTATGTCAATACTGTACTAAAGGTCTATACACTAAGGTTATGTTGCCAACACTGTACCAAAGATCTATACGCTAATATTATGTTGCCAACACTGTACCAAAACTCTATGCCAACACTATACCAAAGTAGAATGGGTAGATGAACTTCCTCCACCAAATTTTAATCCTCCTTTGACTAAGCCAGACGCACCTCTACTAGGTAAGGGAAGTTTTTTAGTGATCCATTTTCATTGTTTATCGATCCTTTCACCATGTTAGGATCAAGTATTTCATCCATTGTAGATGAGATATCCATCCCATCATCAAGTTGGATTGAGGGAGATCCCCTCAAGGGCATATCCATGATGCCCACATAACCATCCCTTAGCACCATTGGATCTACACCATCCATGTCTTTTTCCACTGGTCTATCCATATAGGAGACGTCAATTGTGTCATTCTTTCCATCCATTAGTATACCTAACATTATTATATCCATCCCAACCATTTTAATTCCCACCTCTAAGTCATTTTCCAGTGGGGGGTCGAGCCTTGGTTTCAGCTGGGGAGGAGGAAATCCGTCCACCTCCACCAATTGTATGAGCATCCTGACATCATCAGGTGTAGGTGTACCTTTTGGGAAGAATATTTCTAGTGGTTTTGGGGATTTCCGTAGTCAGGATGGGGGTAGTAGTACATCAAGAGATTTCAAATTTTCTTTGGTTAGCACACCATACCCTGAAGGAACATCGCTTTGGGGAAATTTTACACAATGGGGAGGATTTCCCTTTGTTAACACATCTAGTCCCTTTCCTAGGACTAATTTTGGGAATCTTTTTACTATATAGTCCACATTTACCCCTAGGGGCATGTTTGGTTCTTAAATCAATCATGCCCCGTGAAGTTCCACCATTCCTAGGGGAAGTCACTCTTCTAGAGCTCCTCAACCCTCTAGTAGTACAAATATCGAGGGACTGCAAGATCCAACTATAAAAACAATGACTTCATCTCCCTCCAAGTATTCATTTTATCATACACTATTTTCCTTCCTCAAAACATTAGACTTGCCTGATTTGTCATGATTGACAAATGACCCTATATACCATAACCCTTCATGGTCGACAACACCTTCCAAGTTTCCATCTAACATCTTGAAGTTAAATGGAAAGTTAGGAGAGGATCCCTTCATGCACATCATGGAATAACACTTATGGTGCACATCATGGCATATCACTTATAGTTCTCAATCAACTTGTTTATGGATGATAGGGTTATGCTTCATCTTTTCCAAATATCCCTGACTAGAACTGCCACCAAATGGTGTATTGAATTACCAGGTGGTTCTTTTAAAAGATTCAATGACCTAGAAATGACATTCCTTATGCACTACCAACTTCCCATTAAGTAAAAAGTAGGAATGGTTCTCTTGATTTATGTAACATCCCGCTCTTGCGTGCACTGAGCGAACTTATTCTTTGAGGACACTTGCTTGCAAGTGATCCAGATTATTATACTATTGGGCATTTGATTCTGATTATGAGGCATTATGAATTGATGACATGTTATTTTGTTGTATTGACATACACAGGTGTTATTGACTCGGTTTTATTGAATGTAAAGTATTTTGGGCCTCGAGGAGGTAGAGGCATCGATGAAACCCCTTGGACTCTAGATCGAGTCAGGGAGTGGTCTTTTGGTGGTTTGATTGTTGTATATATTACATTTGTGCATCTGATTGGATGATATGATTATGGATACTATATCTAACATGATTCATTGAAGATGCAGGTTGGCGATAGCTTGCCGACTAGACTCACATGTGGAGTAGAGGGGTCACGCACGACTACCAAAGATATTGAGGGAGAGTTGTGGACAACAACCCTGCCACAACCTACTAGCACTCATGTTGTGGCTCGAACTGTAGGTTAGTGATTACCTAGTTCAAGAGGATCCACGATTTCGTGAGGGAAGACAAGGACAATCAATCAAAATGATTCTAAGGGGTGCACAATAAGGCAAGGGCCTTATTCCTTAGAGGCCCTTAGTCTCCCACAAGATCACCTTGTGAAGTATTGGCTCCAGGGGTTTTTGATGTCTACAATGTCAGTCAAGAGGTGAGTGGCACCCTTGGAAGCACATAGTGCATCCTGAAGGGCACGGCGCGCAAGAAAAAATGGAAAGAGGCAAGTGGCACCCTTGGAGGACGTAGTGCGTCCTGAGGGGCACATCGCGTGAGGGAAACAAATTGAGGTGAGTGACACCCTTGGAGCACATACTAGGTCATGAAGGGAACGTCGCATTTTTAATTAATAAATGAATAAACCTAGATGGCCTTAGGAGGAATAACGTGATAAGAAAAAATTAAGACAATTTCCCTAATAAAATGTCGCCCAACCTCGAAAATTAAAATCTAGGTCTAGGTGAAACTTGCGGTAAAAGAAAAACTATGTTTGTAAAAATAAAAATTAAAATAAATGAATAAAAATGATAATCATCATTAATCATGTGTCAAGAAGGGGGTGAGTAATTCTTTTAATTTATAAAAATCTTTTGGGGAATGAAATTTAAAAAAGGGGAAATAATTGTTTTTTCACTTATACTAATTAAAATTTATTAATTAAAAAGGGAAAAGGGATAAATTTAATTTTCTACACCTCCCAAATTGAGTTTTAAAAAAAAAGGTAAGGAGGGAAATCTAAAATAATTAGGAAACTAGGAAAAAGCGGGAAACATAAAAAGAAAGGGGAAACCCAAGGAAAAAGGAAGAAAGTCTAACTTAGTAAGGTATCTAGCATTAAGAACCTTCTAAATTAAACTCAAGTAGTAAATTAATAGGGGGAAAATTCATTAAAACTTGTAAGGGAATATGGGGACACCTAGGAGCAATTCTAGGAATGATTTTATGTGGGTGAGGGAAATAGGGGTAATTAATTAATTAATGAAATTAATTTATGGAGGAATGAAGGGGATTGGTGACACATGTATGGGGTGAATTTTTATAAATTAAATTATTAAACATTAAATTAAATGGGATTTTGGGAAAGTAAGGGACTTTGAAACTCTATATAATGGAGGGAGGAGAACGATGATGGACCTCTTGTGTGATGTGTAACGTTACGCTGCAAAAATTTATACTTGACTGACTTAGCTTGTGGGAGTTGGGATACCCATCTCGATGAGGAGTGGTAGCTCGGCCTTGCGATTCGTGCTGGGAGCTAATTGATCTCTATTTTAGTGTGTGTGGCCCCTTTGCGGCTCGAGGGGCTAAGGGAGAAGAAGAGTACCCCTAACATTGGTTGGGAGGTATCGATGAAGTTTCATCCATCGGCAGGCGGGAGCGGCATGGAGCGTGCGGGACAATGACTTAGAGCGGGCGACTTGAGCTACGATACGCTTCCTTTATTTCTCCATGGTAGATTGCTAGTATACTTTACGCTCTTAGTCAGTATGTTTAATTGGGTAAAGAAAATGATTAACTGGACATTTTAATTGATGATTGATTTTCTCCATTGCCTCAAGCTTGCTGTTGATTGATTCCCTTGCCTTTCGATCCCTGCATGTCTTGAATGTCCTATGGTTTTATTGATTTGTGATGATTTGCGGTTTATATTTTTTCCTTAGTCCCTAACTCATCAATCCATGCCTAAGAAGTCAGCTAAGAGCCTGATCTATGGTCGTCACTTCGGTGTTAATAGACCTATGGATCTAAACGCCCTACTTTTTTGTGTGTGGATGATGAGAGAAAGAGTGTTTTCTCCATCGTCTACCCCTGTTGAATTTTCTTGGTTGATTGAGGGTCTTGCACCTTATTGTGTTGAGTAAATCCCCCATTATTACCATTCCTATTCCCTAATTTTTAACTATGTGTTTTTATTCATTTATTGTGTACTCCTTGTCGGATGCATTGCTTGTGTTTTTATATAATTAAGGCATTGTCTTTGCCGGATATAATGCTCTGGCAATTTTCCATTGTCAATCTACCTTCTTTGCTTGATTGAGACTACATTTCATTTTATATTCTGGGCGATTTTTCCCTTTGATGAAGACTTTGTTTTGCCTTAAAAAAAAAAACCGCTATCTGATACCTTTGTTGCCTGGCAATTTTCCCTTGGTGAAGACTACCACTTCCTAGAATTACCTCTGTGTATTTCAATTATTTCTCACGGTGAATGGTTAACACTCTCTGTGTATTTTTTTTTCTTCACTTGATGACAACATTTTAAATTATACAAGACTGCAGTTTTAATTTTATTCGCAGCGAAATTGTCTTATGAATTTCGTGGCCTTTACCACAATGATTATGCCTGGCATCTATTCGTTCAACAAATTTTTTATTTCCCTTGATCGATGTTTCCTTTGGCATCTATTTTGATTTCATTTATAGCCATTTCATCAATAACTATTTCAATTTCGTGGCAGCTATTTCGTTTGGCAACAATTCGATGACAAACGTTTTACCTGTGTGTAAAACACCTTTAACTATGTGAATTTATATATGTTATTGACTCAACAATTTATATATATTAACGTAGCTAATTCACTTATGATATCGATTCTATCTACTGTTGGGACAGACTATTTTAACCCATAGAAATCCAATTCTTACTAGTGATTTTCTGAGCATCTCACTCCACTACTATGATTTGATTGTTGGTGTATAGTCTTTCCCCAACCAATTTCTATGGCCCTTCTCTTCAATGTATTACACAGCTAATACCAATTCTTATCCAGCGATTGATAGTGATTTGTTGTAGGCGTCGTTGGCGGGGTATGACAGTGAAATTTTTATGCTAAATCCCAACACTAGATTGTGAATTTCTCAACGCTAATAGAGGGTGAATGCCAACGTTTTTTGTTTATAAGTTTGACTACGATTTTTTACAACAAATTGATTTCACATCCACCAAATTTTATAGACATCATAATTTACTTCATATTTTATCACCCAGTGTTCACATAGTGTTTTTACTTTAGACAATGAGTGGGTAACATTTTTTTTTTCAGTGAATTTATTATGGTTGTGTCAGTTTAAATAGAGAGATGATTATATTATTCAGTTAAAGGACAGAAATCTAGATTTTATGATAGCAAATTAATGAGACAAAGAATGTAATTGATTAATCCCTTAATTAGACAGTGAACTGTATCATTATTACCTTGTTAAATGATGAATAGTATAGGTTAATTCCGTGAAGGTTAGCTGGTAGGTTAGCTCGTATAATTGTTCACTCGAAAAATAAGTATTGTGGAAAAAGAATACGTTCATGTCAATTGAATTCTATTAATTTGAATATTAATGTTTATATATATATATATACACACACACAAAACCTTAATCGCAATGAGGAATGTTGTGCCTTAAGGGTATTCTGAATAATGTGTTCAAATTATAAAAAATGATATAAATTGACATTGTAATTGTGTTGGAAAATTTATAATAGTTCCATTAAATTATTGTGGTCACGGAATTTCTATGTATGACCGTGTTTTGGATTGATGTTGTGTTGAATGTGAAGGACCTTGCTCCTTTCTTGTATCGTTAAGATTTTTTTTTTTAAACTTAAAATTTTGCAAGTACCCCTCTTGAGAAAATATTTAGGTGTCATGTCACTCGAGGAAAGCCAATTACACAAACTGGCTAGAAGGTATGTCATTTGGTAAAGGCATATTTCATTAAGTTGTTTACTACTTTTCCTAATGTATGGACTTCTAGTTACCGGTAATGGATTATCGCATGCTAGGCACTTGATTTTGGATACCGATTCCATAAGCATTAGATGCTTCCATCTATTGGAATTAGTGAGTAGAAGGATACTATTAATCCATCCACATTAGGGTTTGTTGGTGAAGTCTTTAAGAGATTGCACATTTTAGTTTGAGTGATGCCATCTCATCTCGTGTCGACATGTTGCTTGGATGCGTGGGTGTTGTACTTTAGCGTGTAGGCGTTGTTGTGTTTGTGTCGGGTGGGGATTTGTTTCTCTCTGCCTTGATTTCTACTTATTCACCTAGCTGTTCAATGTGCTAATGCGTTGAGTCACTGTTGCATGTTTTATGTTCATCGGGCATGGTTCTCGTCATCCAGCTATGTTGTTTAACTGCAATCATTGTGGTCATCCTATTTTAAAAAAAAATCGCATTGCATTGCGTGTAGTCATAATGTCATGGGTGTTACATATGGTATCAGAGCAGGTTCAACCCTCCGACTGTGGATCACCAGGATTTCCACTGCAGTAAACCCATGAGTATTAAACCTTGAGTTAATTAAAAACCTTAACATGTCCTGGTGGTGATCAAATTTAGAGGATTTTCCAGAGGTTTGCAACGTGGGTCGTCGAAGGAGGTGCGACGCATCCAGATGTTCCTGCATCCTCGGAGTCAAACCCCCAATGGGAAGGGTCCTTGGGATGGATTTGCATGCTGTAAGGTATGGTAATTTTTTGACAAGGACCTTCTAGGTAATTTCAAAGGGCCTTGATTCACCATCGATACTCAGAAGAGGCTAGGGCACCTATACCCTTGAGGGTCCGCAGCGCGCCCTAGCTAGTACCATTAGCATCCACCTAGAACTCGAGAAAGTTGAGTTCTAAAGTCCACGAGTGTTGTGGATGGCTATGTCGTCAAGGCATGGATGCAGAGCAGGCATTGTTCTTCATGCTTCGTGATTATGAACTCCAACCTAAATGTCCACAGGGTGGACTTTCAACAGAAGGGGAGTGTTTTTCTATGGAGGAAGATGCTCGTGCCACTTTTGAACATGGTCGTCGATGATATGTGATGGGAACTATTTGAGGAACGGTTACAGGAGAGGTGTCTTTCTGAGGAATTCATTGAGTGTCAGCTCAACGCGTTCGATGCCTTGCGACAAGGGGGTCATACAGTGCCCGGGTATGATGCCTGTTTTTGGATCTCCTTCGGTATGCTTCGCACCCTTACTGAGAAACTTAAGGTCAACAAGTTTGTGTTGGCCTTAGCGTTGGAATTCAGCTTCTACTTTGGGTACCAGGATTACTAGATCGAAGTAAGTGTGTTGGACTATGGGGAGCCACATTACAAGTGCGACCAGACGAAAGTGTCAGAGCATCTGGATCAGTCGGACCCACTACCATGGGATATTTGGGCAAGGCCCATTGGATTCTTACAGTGGTGAATAACCATCAGGCAGAGCACCAATCGACTGTGATCGAGAAGTCAGGTACCGTCATTGACTATACCTTAGTATTTTGATAGATCTCGTTGCTACAAAGAGTTTCATCTTTGGTGCAGTGATAAAAAGAATTAAGGTAAAGGAAGTCGTAAAGGATGAGTTTAGCTTCATAGAGATGGCTTCGGGAGCCAAATAGAAGGTTGGAGGAAAGGTTACGGGTTGTACCTTAACCTGGGAGAGTTTTTCACCAGGGCCAACTTATACGTCACGATCTTATGACGTCATGATCGTCATGGACTGGTTGGAATCACATGAGGTGATACTCAACTGTAATATGAAATGGTTGAGCTTGGTCAATGATGAGCCATAAAGACGCGTGCTTGTTGGTCTGAACCAAGGATTTTGCATGAGGTTCATCTCTTCCTTGCAGCTACATAAGAGCATGTGCAAGGGAGATAAGCCTTATGCAATCCTTGCATTAAATGAAAAAGGAGTAGCAGAAGGTCTAGAATACCTACCGATGGTGAGAGAGTTTGTAGACGTCTTTCTGGAGGAGTTACCTGGGATGTTGCCGAAGAGGGAATTGACTTTTACCATAGACCTAAAATAGGAGATTGAACCAATAACGAGAATGAATTATCGTGTGTCGACCCCTAAATTACAGTATTTGAGAATGCAACTGAAGGAGTTGTTGGACCTGGGGCTTAGACGTCTGAGTGTGTCACTGTGGGGTGCACCTTTTATTTTCATATGAAAGAAGGATGGGTTGTGGAGAATATGCACTTACTATCGTCAATTGAATAAGGAGATGATCAAGAATCAGTATCTGTTGCCGAGGAGTGATGATCTATTTGATTAGATGAACGACGCGACGGTGTTATCAAATATCGATTTGTGATCAGGGTATCACTAGTTATGAATCAAGGAGGATGATGTCCGTAAGACTACCTTTAAGACAAGTTTTGGACATAACGAGTTTATTGTTTTACCATTTGGACTGAAAAATGCCCCAGGGGTATTTATGAGTTGATGAATGAGGTGTTCTATGAGTACTTGGATAAGTTCACCCAAGTATTCATTAACGATATTTGGATTTACTCTTGGACGATGAAGGAGCATGACAAGAACTTTCACTTGGTACTACAGTGTCTGCGAGAGAACAAATTGTATGGGAAGTTGTCCAAATGCTCATTTTATCAATCGAGGATTCACTACTTAGGGCATGTCATCTCCGGCGAAGGTATTGTCGTGGATCCAGCAAAGGTTGAGGCTATTATGGAATGGCCCGGGCCGACGAATGTCCTGGAAGTACGTACCTTCATGGGTTTAGTAGGATACTATCGATGATTTGTTGATGGATTTTCAAAGATAGAAAATCTGATTACGAAATTCCAGAAGAAGAACACAAAGTTTGTTTGGACCAAGAATGCATGGAGGCATTTCAGAGGCTCAAGGGGATGTTGAAAACAACATTGATACTAAAGGTCCCTGAGATGGATGCGGAATTCTTATTATGAACTAACGCATCCAAGGAAGGCTTAGGCAGAGTCTTGATGCAAGATGGTCGAGTGATCACTTACATCTCCAGGAAACTGAGAAGGCATGAGGAGAACTATGTGATGCACAATTTGGAGTTGTTAGCCATTGTTTATGCCTTGAAGGTTTGGAGACAATACCTTGTTGGACGAAAATTTGAACTAAATATGGACCACTATGGACTACAAGATATCTTTACACAAAGCGGCCTTAGCGCGTGACAATAAAATTGGTCAGAATTTCATAACGAGTACTATTTTGAGATTACTTACATAAAGGGAACAGTGAACCGAGTGGAAGATGCATTGAGTCAGAGACCACACATCTTTTCGGTGTTGCCTCTTTAGACAAATCTTCATGCAAATATTTTAACTTTACAGTGCTATGATGACTGGTACAAAGAGGTCGAGGATTTTATCGAAAAAACACAATGATGGTACCATGATCTAAAATTGAAGAAGACTTGAAAAACTTGAATAATTATTGCAAGTGAAATGTTATGTGTTTAAAGCAATAGAATCAATTTGCAACACATAAATTAAGGATTACTTATGCGAAATACACATAGACAGCAGCATAAAACATTGAACATCAGCACATAAACACAACAACTTGATAAAGGAGTTCACCCCTCTCCGGGCTACATCTCCTTGTCCAGCCTCCAATGGATCATTATTATTAAATTGATAAAAGTGCTCAGAAACATGCCTTACAATGCTCAAAATGACAAACTGACTGCTCCAATGGCTTCCCAGCATCCCAAAACCCCTGTCTGGGCTCTTTCGGCACCTGAAACAGTCGAAAAATGAGAAAGATATGCCTCCTTGAAGTCTCCTTCTCCAACTTGTTGTCTCTGGTTCTACAAATCGCACCCTTGTTCTTCAAACCTGGCTCACACGCTCTTTAAAGCGTAAAAACTCAGTCCCGTATGCAACTGTGCACCGGTACAAACTGTAGAACGGTTAAGGGCACGCCACCCCCTAACCGCCTCGGCGTCTAGGCACATGGCGCATCGGACCTTGGCTAGGCACAAAAGTAGTTTAACCATTTGAAACCATATAACTACCGGGTGGTTAACCCACTGGTCAAACCATACACGCACTTGACCAAAGTTTAAAATGCTCGCGCGCAATTTTTTAATACAATGGCAAACATATATATATGTATATGCAATGTAATACATTGCAATACATTGCAATGCATTACATATAACGTGCGCACCAATGGTTCATGTTTTAACATATGTGGTTGTATGTACAACAATGTGTCCACAGGTCGGGGCTTAGCCCCGGCCCGCCCCCCTTTCCAACTATTACAACATTCAAACTTAAATATAAAGGCGCCAACCCATATGACAAGGAACAATGGGCGGCATAGTGGTTAGCGGAGGCTTTATGAAGTTTGTGCTATGGGAGGTTCAGGGGTCGAACCCCGTGGACCCCCAATACAATTTTACATATAAACATAATGACCAAAGAATGAGCGACACGTGGTGCCCTCGGGTTGGGCCATGTGTCCTCATATTATTCTCCCAAAATAGACACGTGTCAACACCGTATTCACCAATGAGAAACCAACCAATATGAACCACGTCATCACTGTATGGTCTGTACGGCCTTGCCGTGTCACTGTACGGACTGTACAGACTGTACGGACAGGTACAAGGAGCATCCCAAAATTTTGCCTATTTGGCTTAGCGGACAGATCGTGATATCTCCTCCATACGGACTCCGTTTTCGAAAGTAAATATACCGTTGGAATCAGGAAGACGAGACAGACGCAATGGAACTTTTTTCGTCACATTCCAAGCACTTTGAAAATTGAGCAAAATTTGATCCCTTGATCACGCCTCCCCATTGGGAAGCTTTTGGACCTCCAAAAGACTATCTCAGTCTATGTGAAGATGAGGGTATAGTTCCCTCACCCTTCCAACCTTAATCCAATTGGCCTTGCTTGGATTCTCCCCTTTAAGATCAACTTGCAAATACTCCACATTTCCTCACTTCGAAGTTCACATCCTCCTGTCAAGTATGGTGTCTTCCTATAGTTCTGTTAGATACTCTGGAGAAAAATCATCTATGGAAGGAATCTGAACATGCTCTCCTTGATCATCAATCAACG
>JZKD02S2014382.1:475596-504796 GCA_000966675.3 Picea glauca
CGAAATGCCCGGGGCCTATTAATTTCAGGATTTTGCACTTTACGAAATCAGGGTACAAAGGGTATCCCTGCTACTTGGAGTCTCTGGTCACCGAAAAGCTGAAATTCCCAAATGCCGAAACACTGAAATGCCTTAGCATTCAATCAATGGCTCACAATAATCCCTTTGATCGATGGCTCACGTCGAATCGCGATTTCTCTATTTCACAATTCAGGGTTCTGAGGGACAAGAATCTCTGTCTTTCTAACTTCCGGTACCCGAAGTCCCAAAATGGACCAATGGTCTAGATCATCCTATGATTGATGGCTCTGATCGAATCACAACTTTGTGATTTCATGATTTAGGGTTTTGAAGGACAAGAGCCTCTGTCTTTTCAATTCCTGGTACCCACAGTCCGGAAATGAACGTCGAGAAACTCTCGTCGCTAACCTTCTCGTAGCTCTACTTGATCTGACGACCTGCGGGGTTTTAGTGTTCCTCCTCAAGGATTCTCCACCGTCCATTTAGATTTCTGAACTCTCCTTTTGGATCTATGCAGGGTTAAAGTCTATGCTCCTTCCTTCAATCAGACGGCCTGCGAGGATTTCCACCGCGATCCAACGCTCGATGACATTCTTCCTCTTGAGATTTTACTCGATTTCGACTGAGGAGATTTCTAGGTCTGTTAAGACTCAGTCTTCACTCCTTCTAGGGAATGGGTTCTTGGATCCCGATAAAACTCTCTGAAGTGTTATTCCTCTTGATATTTTATCTTGTTCAGACTCCAGGCTCCCACGCACTCCTTGTGTCCGAGGGAGTTTGATAGCTCAGATTCACGACATTTTCTCTCTTGCTCGATGCACACCTTGAAGAGATCCCATTGAAGAGAAAAAAATTCCACAACGTTCCTCCCTGGCTTGATGCACACCTTGCAAAGATCCAAATGAAGAGAAACAATTGAAAATGCCAAAATCTCACAGTTCCATTCACTTGTTTATAAAACATAAAGTAACAGGAAAATACACATAGTCCAAGCACAACACATTTGGATCAATTTTTTATTTTGTTCTATTCACAAGTTCCCAATGGCTATAGATTACATTCAAAATTACAGTAACTCAAAACATTTTCTTCCTGCTAATTCGCAGTTCTCTCTTACAGCTAATTTTTCTCTGTATTCCATATCTCTGTTCTAACTGGGTGTGTCAACTTCTACATAACTCAAAAATGCTTCTAGGGTTTCCCTTGGCTACTTGCCTACTCTAAAATTCATCCTACACTATCTAAGTCCATTCGCATTATAGAGCTAAAGTGGAAACTCCTGCTCTGTTTACAATTTTCCAAAAAGTGCCTCAAAGGGTAAAATTCAGCATCGGTTCAAGCGTGCCTCCAAAGGTGAATTTCAGCGCTAATTGAAGGAGGATTTCACAATTGGTTGCAACTATCAACGTTGAATTTCTAGAAGAAATCACACGTGTTGAGTGGTCCTGCCTTTGTGCACTTGCCAACGATGCTCCTGCATCATACTCCCCTTGAAAAAAATTCATGGACTCTTGTCCATGAGCTCCTCTACTAATTTTCCCTGCTTCTGGATAGCAGCTTTGTTTTCGCAACTGGCATCTTCTATTGGGTGTCCTTTCCATTTGACAAAATATTCAAAATAAGTATTCCTCCTGGTCTTCTTGCTAATCCTCTAATGAACAATTTTTTCCATATGCGGATTTTCTGCCACAAGCATCTATTTCTCCCACTCAATCTTTCCTTGATCTTCTGACCCTTCTGTGTCATATTTTATGTATGGGTACAGGTCTGAAACATTGAATATGGGTGAAATTCCCACACCATATGGAAGTTCGATCTCATAGGCGTTTGCATCAAACTTCCTCAAGATCTTACAGGGTCCTATCTTCTTCATCTTCAATTTGTTATATGTTCCCCTAGGGAACCTTTCCTTCCTGAGATGTGATAAAACCTGATCTCCCACTTCAAATTGAAGTTCCCTATGATGCTGATAAGCTCTGTGTTTGTATTTCTGATTAGAACTCTGTAATTGTTCTTTGATTCGACTATGGAGTCTCTACATTTCAACAACAAAATCCTCTGCTCCAGTGCTTCTGATCTCTCCCTGTTCCAAGTCCCTTAACTCAGACACTCCCCTAGGTTGGATTCCATAGAGTATTTGGAACGAGCTCCTTCTAGTTCTTATATTTGGTGAGTTATACTATGCAAATTATTCTTGTGGCAGAATCTGATCCCATTGGTTATGATGTCCAGTAACCAGGCTTCTCAATAAGTTTCCTAAAATTCTATTTACCACCTCAGTCTGCCCATCTGTCTGAGGGTGATAAGCTGAGCAGAAGGACAAATCTATCCCCATATTCTTCCACAACGTCCTCCAAAAGTGACCAACAAATTTTGTGTCTCTGTCTGAGACAATGCTCCTGGGTAGGCCGTGAAGTCTCACAACTTCTCTGAAAAATAGATTTGCAACATGTGTTGCATCATTGGTCTTCTGGCATGGCATGAAATGTGCCATCTTTGAAAATATATCCACCACCACAAATATGGAGTCAAATCCTCTTTTTGTTCTTGGCAATGCCAACACAAAATGCATGTTTATTGCATCCCAAGGCCTCTGTGGTATTGGCAATGGTTGATACAATCCAATGTTCTATCTTTTCCCCTTTGCATGTTGGCAGATTCTACATCTGTTCACCAACTTTATCACATCTGTTCTCATACCTGGCCAACAGTATGCGCTTCTCAACTGTGCAAATGTTTTATCATGGCCGAAATGTCCATCCAATCCTCCACTATGCTTCTCCTTCAGAATATTGTCCCTCATTGAGCATCTTGGTATGCACAATTGATTTCCTATGAAAAAAAATCCTTCCTGAACCATATACTCTATCCATTGACTTCTATCTCTCAGTACATGTCATGTACATGCTTCGTAGGCCTCCTTGAAATCTGTATCATTACAATACATATCCTTAAGGTGTTCAAACCCCAAGGTCTTCACCTGGAATTCCTATAGAATTAAACATCTCCTTCTTAACGCATCAACAACCTTGTTAATATTCCCAGCAATATGTTTTATGACAAAAGTAAAATTTTGCATAAATTCAACCCATTTTGCATGTCTCTGATTTAGTTTTTCTTGTTGGGTTATGAATTGTAAAGCTTGGTTATCGTTGTACAAGAAAAACTCTTGCGGGACAAGATAATGCCTCCATTTCTTCAATGATTGAATCATGGCATAGAACACTTTGTCATATGTGGAGTATTTCCTCTTAGTCTCATTCAAATTCTCGCTGAAATAGGCAACAGGTCAATTGTCCTGACTCAGAACTGCTCCTATTGCAACTCCACTTGCATCACATCTTACCTGAAATGTCTTTTCGAAATTCGGCAAGACCATAATTGGTCATTCTGTTATCTTCTCCTTTAGTATATTGAATCTCTTTTCAGCCTCCTCTATCCATTTAAAAGACCTGTGCCACTTCTTCACTATATCCATCATTGGTTCACAAATCCCACTGAAGTCTCTAATGAACTTTCTATAAAAACTTGCTAAACCATGAAAGCTCCTTACCTCGAACATTCTCCTTGGTGACGACCATTCTCTGATTGCTTTCACCTTCTCTGGATCCATCTTCAGTTCATTCGAAGAGATCACAAAACCCAAGTAAATGAGTTCTTTCTTCATAAAAGAGGATTTCTTCAAATTGATCAAAAGCTTCTCCTGTTGTAGCCTTCTCATTACTAGCGTTAGGTGTCTCAAATGCTCCTCTTTAGTCCTTCTAAAGACAAATATATCATCCAAATATACAACCACAAACTTGCCAATGAAATCTTTTAGAATTTCATTCATCAACCTCATGAAAGTGCTTGGGGCATTCGTTAAGACAAATGGCATAACTAGCCACTCATACAGGCCTGCATTCATCTTAAAGGTCATTTTCCATTCATCACCCTCTCTCATCCTGATCTGGTGATATTCACTTTTCAGATCTATCTTAGAAAAGAAATTTTCTCCACTTAAACAATCCATTAAATCATCCATTCTTGGTAAAGGGAATCTGTACTTGATGGTGATCTTGTTGATGGCTCTCGAGTCTATGCACATTCTCCATCCTCCATCTTTCTTTGGGCTTAACACAGTTGGTACTACACATGGGCTCAAACTTTCTCTGACTAGGCCCTTATCCAACAACTCCTTGACTTGGTTCTTCACCTCCTCATTTTCTCGAGGTGTTAATCTGTACATTGCCTTGTTTGGCAGGCTTGCTTCTGGTATCACGTCGATATGATGACTGATACTCCTGATGGGTGGCAATGAGTTTGGCAGCTCATCCACCACTATATCAGCAAAATTATCCAACATCTCCCGAACTTCTTCAGGTAGATCATTCATTGATGTACTTGTAAGGATGACTCTGGGCTTCCTCACCACAGTGAACTGCATCTCCTCTTCTTCCTTGACTTCTTTCAGGAGTTCCTTCTCGCTCATGAGAAGTATGCTTGTGCTGGCTTCCTCCTTCGCTCTCTTCTCCTCCATTGGCAGCAACATATGCGTCCTACCATTCTTCTCCAATGTATATGTATTCTTTCTTCCATAATGGATGACATTTCTGTCAAACTTCCATGGTCTTCCCAACAGAATGTGGCATACGTCCATGGGAATTACATCACATAAGATTGCATCTTTATATCCTCCTATTTTAATTTCAACTAGGCATTGTTTAGCGATCGTTACCTGGTGTCCTTTTTGCAGCCATGAGACTTTGTATGGCCTTGGATGTGCAGTTGTATTCAACTCCAATTTCTCCACCATGTCTGTGGATACTAGGTTGTCAGTACTCGCACTATTAATGATTACCTTCCATACTTTATCCTTAGTCTTGCAAGCTGTCCTAAAGAGATTGTTTCTCTGCACTAGCTTTTCAATTTCTGCCTCTGGTTTTAAGAGAACTTTTCTCAACATCAGGGATGCTCCATCCTCTGCTCCTTGTGCCTCAACATCTCTTCATTTTGCTTCTGAAATGTGGGCTTCTCCTCCTTCCTTCTTCTTCTCGGGACATTCCCAAGACATGTGCCCTATCTTTCCACAGTTATAACACCTTACTCCTCCTCTGCCTCTTCCACTAGAAGAGTTTCTTCCACCACTGTGTCTCCCTCGTGAACTTCCTCCTCGTTCTGAGTGATTGTGTGGTTTCTCAGCCTCATTCTTAGACTATTGTGCTCTGTCATGGTTAAATCGCTTGCTTTTGCTTGGGATTGAGCTTTTACCTCTTCCTCAATGGTTTTGTTTTCTGGCCAGCTTTTGCTCTGCCTTCAATGCAAACTGATAAGAATATTCCACTGTCCTCACTGACATCATGCTAAGTTTTTCCTAGATTTCATATCTCAAGCCATTTATATATCTGGCAACTCTTTCTTTGTCTCTCTCCCATTGTCCAGTTCTGATGTTTAGCCGGTAGAACTCTTCGGTGTACTCCTTGACTGTCATCCCTTTCTGTCTCAGGTTCTATAGCTTCCTGAACAGATTGATCTGGTAGTATTTGGGTGTGAACTTAGCCTTCAGTTTGGCTACCATCCTGTCCCAACTCTTTATCCTCTATTTGCATTTACTTCTCCTCTCATCCTGCAGTTCGTCCCACCATAGTGTTGCATGCCCTTTTAGCTGGGTGACTGCTTGCTTCACCGTCTTCTCCTCATCTACATATTCATAGTTGAAGTGTTTGTCCATGGACCTTATCCAATCCAACAGTTCTTCAACATCTAGATTTCCCTCATATATGGGGACCTCTATCTTAGCTTTGCCTCCCAACCTGGAAACTGCTCTCAACAAACGTTCTTCTGCAACATTCTCTCCTGTAGCTTCTTCAATCTCAACCTCTTCACTTTTTGCATCACTGACATCCCCAATGTCAAGTTCTCTTCTCTGTGCTCCTTCCATTGTTTCCAATTGGGTGCGAAGCTCTCGCATCTCCCTCTCTACAACACGATTGGCTAGAGGCGACTCTTGTCTTCTTGGCGGCATTATGTCGACTATCTGACACACACATAATACAGCTCCGAGTTCTCTGTCTCCTTATTTTCCTCCTTCGCCTGAAGTCTACCGATGAAAAAATGATGCTTTAATACCACCTGATGTAGACCGCCTATCCCTCGTAAGGGCTACGCGACCTCCCAGTCAGGATCTTCTGATTTTAGAGCCGAAATAGCTCTTTTGGTTCTGAACTGGAACCCTTCGGACAATTACACAGGTCCCTTACAAATGCTCAGTTGCTTTTTCGAGCGCCAAGCGTGAGCTTCCACAATGCGTGACCAAGGGCTGTAACCAAGTTCCAAGCAGAAAAGGCACTTATCGGGGATCGAGACTTCCCAAGTCAAGTGTCCCATCTTTTGGTCTCTCAAACCTTTGGTAGCCAAAATGTCGAAATGGCCCAATGCTCGCTCCTTGGCATTTCACATTTCGTGAAATCTGGATGCAAGGGATATCCTTGCACCCTATGATCTTCGGTCGCCGAAAATCTGAAATACTCGGTGCCTATTCTTTCAGGATTTCACATTTCACAAAATCAGGATGCATGGGATGTCCTTGCTCCTTACAACCTCTAGTCGCTGAAAAGTTGAAATTCCCGGCACCTCTCGATTTCAATATTTCACGTTTCACGAAATTAGGATACAAAGAGTATCCCTACTCCTTGGAGTCTCCGGTCACCGAAAAGATGAAATTCCCGGTGCCTATTAATTTTGGGATTTTGCGTTTTGCAAAATCAGGGTACAAAGGGTATTGCTTCTACTTGGAGTCTCCGGTCATCGAAAAGCCGAAATTCCCAAATGTTGAAACGTCGAAATGCCTTGGTGTTCAATCAACGGCTCACAATAATCCCTGTGATCGATGGCTCACGTCAAATCGTGATTTCTCTATTTCGTGATTCAGGGTTCTGAGGCACAAGAACCTTTGTCTTTCAAACTCCTGGTACCTGAAGTCCTGAAATGGACCAACGGTCTAGATTGTCCTGTGACTGACGGCTTGGATCGAATCATGACTTCGTGATTTTGTTATTCGTGGTTCTGATGGACAAGAACCTCTATATTTCCAACTCCTGGTACCCGAATTCCTGAAATGAACGTCAAGAAACTCTCGCTACTAACCTCCTTACAACTCTACTTGATCCAACGGCCTGCGGGGTTTCAGTGTTCCTCTTCGAGGATTCTCTACCGTCCATTCAGATTTCCAAACTATCCTCCTGGATATATGTAGGGTTAAATTCTATGCTCCTTCCTTCAATCGGACGACCTGCAGGGATTTCCACCATGATCCAATGCTCAACGACATTCTTCCTCCTGAGATTTTACTCGATTTCGACTGAGGATATTTCTAAGTCTGCGAAGACTCAGTCTTCGCTCTTTCCAGGGAATGGGTTCCTGGATCCTGATAACACTCTCCAAAGTGTTATTCCTCTTAAGCATTTATCTGGTTCAGACTCCATTCTCTCATGCACTCCTTGCATGTAAGGGAGTTCGATAGCTCAGATTCACGATGTTTTCTCTTTGGCTCGATGCACACCTTGCCGAGATCCCAATGAAGAGAAAAAAATTCCACAACGTTCCTCCTTGGCTCGATGCACACCTTGCAGAGCTCCAAATGAAGAGAAACAATTGAAACTACCAAAATCTCACAGTTCCATTCACTTGTTTATAAAACATAAAATAACAAGAAAATACACACAGTCCAAGCACAACACATTTGGATCAATTTTTCATTTTTTTCTATTCGCAAGTGCCCAATGGCTATAGATTACATTCAAAATTATAGTAACTCAAAACATTTTCTTCTTGCTAATTCACAGTTCTCTCTTACAGCTAATTTTTCTCTGTATTCCATCTCTTTGTTCTAACTGGGTGTGTCAACTTCTACACTAAAATTCTTCTAGGGTTTCCCCTTGCTACTTGCCTACTCTGAAATTCATCCTACACTATCTAAGTCGAGTCGCATTCCAGAGCTGAAGTGGAAACTCCTGCTCTGTTTACAATTTTCCAAAACGTGCCTCAAAGGGTAAAATTTGGCATCGGTTCAAGCGTGCCTCCAAAGGTGAATTATGGTGCTGAGTGAAGGCGTATTTCAAAATCGGCTGCAACTGTCAATGTTTAATTTTTGGAAGAACTCACACGTGTTGAGTGGTCTTGCCTTTGCACGCTTGCCAACGATGCTCCTGCATCAAAAGGGATGAGTTGTATATTCATGGTATGAGCCCTGGAAATCACATGATTCAAGTCTCTAATGGTCTCTAGAATATTTATAAGCTCTCCCAAGCCTCTTCTATGGATCTATATAAAAAAAGGAAAATATTGAGAAATAAGGAAGAATCATTGCTAGTGTTATGTTGTCTATTTGTAGAATAGCTCTTCTTATCCATCACATCCATAAATCAAAAGTTTCTAGCCTGATCAATAAGCCGAGGATAAAGGAGAAAATATTCAAGGGACAATAGCATCATCATCAAAGGTATGATCTTGATGTGAGTTATCTATAATCATTAATAGATTTTTAGCTTTCCCCAAATTATTTGTGTTGGATTCATGAATGGTTTGTATTTGATTTTATGAATGAAAAATCAAGTCAGGTCTGAGGTATATTAATGATTTGTAACACTAGAAGAAGAACTAGATTGTTTTTGTTTGTTTCTTATGTGGAGGAAGCAAGTTCCAGGAGCTAGAGCTGCAATTTAGGAGTTGTAATAGCGAGGATATACAAAAACAAACTTCAAGAATAAGGTATGCTAATCTATCCTATATTGGTGTAAAAGGAGATTGCATTCTATAGATATCGGAAACCATACAAATATATCCTTCATTTAGTCTAGGATTAATAGGAATATCCTAGGGAGATCTTGTTGTTTACTCAGTGATATCCTTATGAGATTTATCACATAACAAAACTAGTGACCATATTGGGGAAGAATATTCTCTAGTTTGAGTTTCTTTGCCAATACTTTCCTCTGCTTTTTTTTATTTAATTTTATTTTTCTTCCATTCATTCCTCCAAATCCTAGATCCATTAGATTTGATAGATATAAGGTAAATCAGACATATCTAGAAAATATCCATCCTTCCCTAAAAAAACAATATTTTTCTACATCATCAAGGGTTGCAGCACAATAGTCAGTTGATGATCATCTCTTGTTGACTTGCATGTGTCCTGTGATGACCTATGAAAAATGTTGGAATATTCACCAATACTAAGAGGGTGGAGTAGTGAGCACTTTTTACCACTTTTAATCAAAACATGTAATCATCAACTTATCAATCAGTTATAACTTATGATTGCATTTAGCATATCATAAAAATATAACCATAAAAAATGTGTTACATCATAACAAGAGATACACGGTATGCTTATGTGGAAACTGAAATGAGAGAACAAAAATTCTTTCTTATATATACAAATATTAAATTCATAGGAACCAACAACTTCCCAATTATCCATCATAAGAGACTTCGATCTCCTCCCTTGCACCATCCTGTCCCTGAAATATAAATGGAGACTCAAAATATCATCGGAACTGTCACTCATAATCAACATGTCACCGATAATCAAACTATCATTGTCAATGATGTTGATACATCATTATAAACAACCACTTAAACTGATATCTAGATCTCCAAGAATGTCCTCAAAATCATGTGCTCTAAATCACCATGTGCTTTCTGATAAAGAGGCACTCACTTAGTAATAAATAGAGTCTAGTAGGAGATGATTTTTTGGGAGAGGGGAAATAGCTCAGTTGGCTAGAGTGTTGTTTTGTCATGCAAGGGAGTTTTGGTGGTAATGAGGGCTACACATATTGGGAACCTTTACAAGATAGATGGGAGTACTAATACAAATGAAGCATTGGTGGTAGCTAAAGAAGCAAATGAATCTACTCATTTATGATATCATTGGCTTGGACATATGAGTGAGAAATGAAAAAATTTACTTATAAATTGTAAGTTACTTCCATATTTATAATATTTGAAATTGAATTTATGCAAGAATTGTGTTTTTTGAAAGCAATGTATATATAAGTTCATAACATGTAGTTAGACAAGTAAGGGTATTGTAGATTATATTCACTCACATTGTTTGGGAAACATCCTTTACAATTTCTTTTAAAATATCCTCATACTTTGTAACATTTATAAATTATCACTCTATAAAGGTGTGGTACTATATTCTCAAAAGATAAACTCATGTGTTTAATTTATTCAAGCAATTTAGAGTTTTGGATAAAAAGAGAACTAGTAGGTCAATCAAGTCTTTAAGAGAAAATAATGGAGGCATTCTCACATTTTTTGAATTTGAAAAGTATTTCAAGGAAGCTAGGATAAAAAGGAATAAACCACAATTTATGATGCTTAAAAAATGGTCTGGTTGAATGCATGAACATGAATCATCTAGAGAGAGCAAGGAGCATTCTTAGTAATGTCAAGTTGCGGTAAGAGTTATAGGAAGAAGCAATCATTACAACTTTCTATCTAGTAAATTAGTTTCCATTAGTTGCAATAGATTGTAATATTCTTAAATAGGTTTGGACAAATCATTCTTGTAATTACTCAATTATAAAAAAAAATGGTGTGATGCCTACGCTCTTGTTTCTAAAGATGAGTGTTCTAAGTTGGACCCGAGATCACATAACTATATCTTTTATGGTCATGGTGATATTTTATGGTGATGGTGATGGAGTTAAGGGATACATATTGTGGGATACTACTTCCCACAAAATCTATTTTAGTAGTGATATAGTATTTAATGAATCCCCTCTCATAAAGTCAAACATAGTAGATGTTGAAATGAAAAATGAACAAGTACCACACAATCAACAAATTTAGTTGGAAAACCGTCTATTCAGAAAAAAATAGGGAGAATGAATAATATTTTGAAGAAAATGAGGATGCAAAAAATATACAAGAAAATGTGGAAAGACAAAAAACATGCTAAGAGGTACAAAGATTATATTTCATCTATTGCTTTGATTTATAATGATGAGGAACCTTGTTGTTTTTCCGAAATGAAGAGTTTTATTGTAAGTGCTATGTGAAAAACAACAATGAAGGAAAACATGGATGCCTTGGAGAAGAATAAAACATTGGACCTAGAACTATGAAAGGACAAAGAAGTCGTTGTTTGCAAATGAGTCTACAAACTTAAAAAGGGTGTTGATTATAAAGTTGAAAGGTAGAAAGTAAGAGTAGTATAAGAAGGGTATTCTCAAATGGAAGGTATTAATTTCCATGAAATATTTTCACTAGTTCTTCTATTGGTGTAGTATTAGCACTTGCTTCGTCATTGATATTAAGTTAGATAAGCTAGATGTTAAATCGTGAATTTTATATAGATATTTAGATAAATAAATATTTCTGGAACATCTAGTGGTATTTTGAGAATCACAAAGAATATATGTTTTAAAACTCAAAAATTCATTGCATGGCATGAAGCAATTTCCTAGGCAATGGTACAAGAAGTTGGAATCCTTCATGGTGAGTCATTACCATCATGTTTACTTAAAAGCTTTCAAATAATGGTATGTTCATTATCTTGGTGCTATATGTTGATGATATGCTTATAGAAAGAAAAATCATGGTTGAGATCAATAGGCTAAATGATCATTTGGATAGGATTTTTTATATGAAGGATCTAAGAGCAACAAAATAAATTTTGGGCATAGAAAAAATAATGAAGGAAAGATGCTAAGATTTAGTTATCACAACAAAAGTATGTGGAGAATATACTCATGAAATTCGAGTGAATAATGTGAAATCCATAAATATCCCTTTGGCTTCCCATTTTATGATTTATTCAAGTCTGTGTCCTAGTAATAAACAATAAAATGATTATATGTATTGTATACCATATGCTAGTGTAGTAGGAAGTTCAATGTATGTGATTGTATGTACAAAATTAGATATTTCACACGCAATTAAACATTAGATAACAATGAAATGAGTGTTTCATTATCTTAGAGGCACAACTAATTATTGTATCACCTATAATGGTTGTAGTGATCACGTTTGTGAGTATGTTGATTTAATTTTGGAGGTGTTTTTTCCAAAAGGATATCTACTTCACGATATGCCTTTACTCTTTCACAAGGACCTTCTTGTTGGATGTGAAAGCTTCAATAAATATTTTTTGTATCCACTAATAAGGTAGAATATATAACTATCTCTCATGAAAGCATGTAGGTAATTTTGTTAAAGGGTCTATATAGTCAAAGTGTTATCCATTTAGATATCAATATAACTTATCATAGTAAGACCAAGAATATTTCCATAAAATAACATCTTATAGGACGGGTTATTGATGGTGGTGGAGTAGTTTTTAATAGAGTCGATACTCAAGAAAATTGTGCATTGTTCCTACCCACCTCACCAAGTAAGCTTCTACTATCAAAGAATAAATTACCTAAATCATGAAAAGAAATACATTACCAACCATTATTATCAATTTTCAAAGCTAAGAGGCCATGAAGAGAAGAAAAGCAAAGAGTATGTGTTTACAAAACCAATAGTATTAGAGAAGTTGTGGTGTTGTTTTTCTTATCATGTCTTGAAAAAAAGGTCATGAATGGGCTTGAGAAAGGTATCAATTAAATTTTTGTCATAGTGAACATTGTTGGAATTGTGACAACAATAAAAAGAAGTGAAAAATTTTATGGAAAATTTGTCCATTAATGTAATGGTGGAAGTTATGTTGAATACATTATATATGTGTAGCTCTTAGAGGCATATGAAATTTTTATAACATCTTGTTTTGGAAAATGTAATCTTTACTAGCAATAAGAACACTCATAACTTACCCAATATTGTCAAGGTTTTACCATGTAAATCCTTGTACTATTAAATTCTATTTTGTTATTTTGTTTTATATTTTTTCTTACTTCTTAGAAACTAATCTGTACAGAAAATTCATATGATTCTGTGGCCTCACGTTTTTTCAATAGTTACAACCACGTTTTTTCAATAGTTACAACCACCATATTCCATGCAGCGTTGACAATAATGCAAGTAACAATTATATATGATAGATTAATCTAGCAATTATAGTACTGTGCAAATGCACAATAAGGTTTAAGTTTGCATTTTTTTAATATGAGTCCAAACAATTGTTAGGCTTGAAGATAACAGATAATCACTAATATGGTCTCTAATGAAGAACAATGCTTTCCTCAGTGTACCTGAAAAAAGGATGGGTATTGTGTAAATATTTGAAACGAATTGCACAGTAAATAATTCAATACAAAAATTAAATCATACGCTCAAAGGTTGTATTGATAATTTAAATTTTCTGAATTCGATACTAAATTTTCACAATATAAAAATGAAACAATCAACTCATTAACATTTTATATGGATTTCCTTATTATCTCAAAATTTTCACTATACTATAAAATGAAATGATTAGCTCGTTGGATTTTTATATGGATTTAACTATTATTTCTGTGCAAGTACATCGTTGGTAAAATATAATAATTGATTCACACTATTGATAAGTATTGCTAATAAATATCAATTGGATACTACAAATTGAATTTGCAATGTATGTGATGAATCAACTGATTTAGTAATAACCTTCCATAAATCAGATTTATAAAAAATGCAGTAATTAACACTAAACACCCCAATACTAAAGTAAAAAAAAGACTATAAGAGTGAATAAATACAAATATACTGATTTTATGGTTGAAGGTTTTGAGATAAACAACTCATCTATTAGCAATTGGTTCCATTCAACAACTGTTTCACATATTGAACAATCTCAGTGCTAGTATCATCCTCAAGAAACATGGTGGTTCTCATCATTTTCCTATTTGAAACCGATCCCAAGTGTCTTTTGGTTGTCTCCCATGTGTTAATGTTGAATCCTCTCCCAGGTAGTCCACTGCTGAGGAGTTTTGTATGGTGTTTTGAGATGGTACTCAGTAAAGATCGAACAACACACACTGCCATTTAATTATAAAACCTAAAAGAGATGGACACCTTACAAGGAACTATTCAATATTATTCATAAGGTTACATCTAGAATGGTATGGAGAGAAACAAGTAGAAATATATGTTGTTCTTCTCTTATCAGTAAATTTGAAATCTATTTTGCATCAAAGAATGTAATGTCATTCATTTTATGGTTAGGTATGTAAAGGAATGAGCAATAGTTTTAAATGGAGTCATGGAATGTTAGTATTTGCAAGTTTTGTGTGTAAAATCAACGAAATGGGTGGTACAAGTCGACTTCCAATTTTTGGCTCAAGGAACACTCAACATTGAGTGCTCTCAACTAGACTCAACTCAAGGGTAAAATTTTTAAACAGAGTCATGGAATGTTATTATTTGGAACTTCTGTGTGTAAAATCAATGAAATGGGTGGTACAATTCGACTTCTAATTTTTGTCTCAAGGAACACTCAACATTGAGTGCTCTCAACTAGACTCAACTCAAGGGTAAAACAATGGAAGTTATGAATTGAAGTTGCAAACATAAATGCTCCAAAATTTATGTGGGGAGAGTATTCCTCATTCTCTATGCCTAAAATGTCTTCAAGAACGACTAAGATTAAGAAAAAGAAAAGAAGTGAAAAGAGGAGGTTGCCTTGATATATGGAAACATGTAGATTCAATATGAATATTGTTGTTGCTTCAAGTTCTAGGTGGAGTACATTTTGCAGCCAATAGGAGGCCATTATGCTAAACTTGTAAGAAATCCAAAGGTGTAATATACGCATATTTCCCCAAGAAAAAAAAAACTTTTAAAAGAAAACTTTGTTACTTTCTTACACCATTTTTAAATTTTCTTCCTCTCCTAAGAGACTCTATACTATGAATTATCCTTGCTTATCCTTCATGCATTCCATGGATACTATGACTTCAACAAGTGAAAGGAATTCTAACTCCACGTAATATTTAAGGGTGGTGGTTTGTCACCCAAGTGAATATCAATAAATATATATATATATATATATATATATATATATATATATATATAATATAATATAATATAATATGGCTTGATTACCCATCATAGAAAGTGATCATTCAAACTAATAATACTATACCATAGGAGTTAGATGCTACTGAACTTAAGGAAAAATACGTTATGAGCATAAAACTATTATCCTTCGCATGCTATCGATATACTAACGAAGACCCGCATTAATAGACTATGTCCCATCGTTTTATTGCTAAGAAACAAACTTACCCTTTGCCACACGGAGAGAAGATTCCATCCATCTACCACGTGATCGTGGCAGTTGAATTGACAGGTAAGGGTCTGGTTAGTTCTATACCTTGGACTAGTCCAAGACTAACCTTGGTAATCGGCTTGGTGGACTGGGGATGAGAAAAATGTGACCTAACTGGCTGATTTCATCGTTATGAGATCGTTTGCGTTAGGGTTTTTGAATGACCAGTACGTGATAGCCAGGGTGTGGAAGAACCCTTGTGAAAGACAAGAAGTGGGACTATCATTTTCTCCTCGGGCCCAACGCTAGATTTAATGGAGTCTCGCCTAAAGGTTGCCACGTCGCCTTCATCACATGGTTGGGTACTTTATTGACATTAATTCCATGAATTCCATTTACGGGGCTTCCCGGATCTACTACTCACTGTCCTTTCATCTATGTAATAACATACTTCCCTTAGACTATTCACCATGACACTTTGCTCCAGATCGTGATGCAGAGTCCAGTTTTCTGATCGAGGCAGAATGATTCAATTAGTGGCGGATTTCGGCATGATTCTCCTCAGAAGGTAAGCTCCCTCTAACGGTGATAACTTTAAACCTCATTTTCCTTGCAAAGATGGACTGTGCGTATTCAAATTCTGGGTTAACTAGTTATTTGTTTCATCCTCTCCCATTTGTTTTGGGGTTATTCTTTGGTAAGGGTGAACCACCTGGTACAGTTTAGTGTTTTCTGCTACACTTATCCTAATCCAAGTTACTTTCTCTTGGTTCTACTACCTTACGGGTTTCGAATCTGGCTAAAGATCTTTGTCCAGGGTTTGTTAGGGTTTGGGACCCCATAGTTCTTTCTATTGAGTTGTAATCAGGGAAGGAAATTTTATTTAGTTTTCTATTAATTTAGGGTTTCTTTTAAATCTCAAGCGTATTGGACTCATGTCGGTTCATACCCTGAAACATGGGTCTGTAATGTTGTGTTTCCTTGTTTATAATATTTTCCTATCTGTATAGTGATCTCTGCTTCTGTAAAGTTTTCTTTGTATTTCTTCTAAGTTGGATATTCAAACTAATGATGGGCCCATTTTTCTATGAGGGTACCCATCCTACGGTCGATGGACTCTCCACCCCTCTCAGGAGCATAGTTGGGGTGTTACTGGGATGAAAGGGCATAACGTTTTCTTACTGTAAGCCCAAGTTAAGTACTCAATCACACTCTCTGTTACTCTTACTTTCTGGTTATATTACTTTTACTTAGAAAAATATTTATACTCAGCATGTTCTTTTTTATCATAAAATACTAATCAAAACTCTTTGTTGTTTCGTCGTGCAGGGATGGGGTGTATAGGAGCCCCTCGGGTCCTCGACCTCACCATTCCCAAAAGGTATTCTAGTTCCTTGCTTTCGATGTATTCCAAATTTAATCACTCCAGGTTTTGTTCCATGAAACAACAGTTCCGACTTAGGGATTTGTCGCTGTGAGGTTTAGATACAGTCTTACGAACTGAATGATATTCGCCTAAGATTACTAGATTGATTTCGATAGGAAAGGTTTCATCTTCTCCTATCGCGACATAGGGTTGTCCGTTCCTCATGCGATTGTACCAGACAGTAATTTTCAAGTAAAGAAAATTGATTTTGATTCACTCCAGACTTAGGTTAATTTGCAGTTCCTGCATTTTGTTCTTAATGAGTGGTTCTTGGATCATCCTGTTGTGAATTATTTGGTTATGTGTAAAGTTTTAATGTTTCATTTCCTTTAGATAATTATTGGCTACTTGCATGTAATGATAACATTCCGATAACAGTTCTGGGGTCTTCACGATCAACTATATACTTAGTTATTCATGTATTATGCACAGGGTGTAGGAGCTTTTGAATACTAAGTGTTTATTCTACTATGAAATCATACTACAATTCTCATGCATAACCGTTTAATGTTATTCTCATGAACTGAGAGACTACATACATCTGAATATAACCATGGTTTCAAATTCTTTCTAGATATTCACCTAGTTTTAACAAAGAGTTAAGAAGGGTCTGATTTCTCTACTGTTAAAATAGCTCATATAATAGGTCTGTCGTCACAACATATATAGTGTAATTTTCTACTTTCGTATTCTCTTATTCAAACTACCTTTATACGGATCAGATTAATGCATTGTAAGGAATCTAGTATAAAATTCGGTCTCTTTGTCTAAACTACAGATCTATCTCTACACAGTATCTGTGTTTTTTTTTAATCTTTGTATTAAGTTTCTAGAATACGCGTTATACAACCAATTTTAATGACTATAAGGTATACAACTTAAATTTCATTATACGTGCTTTATTTCCAGTATCAATTTCACACAGTCTGTTTAAATGAAAACAAAATTGTTGTATAGCTTTCAAAAACTCAATATGTTGTTTCCAACATTATTCATACAACTAGATTAATGAAATATATCCTAACCTCCAATATCAGTATGTCATTTCGCAACATTGATTTCACACAGATAGTTTAAATAAGGAAAGAGAAAAAAAACTATATAGCAGTAAATCTAGTTTACAGAAAGATTTCTTCCAGAATTTAACCATGTATAATCTTTTCAACTGTCACAAAAAATAAAAGTCCAATTCTGTCATTCGTTTAGAAATGAGTCTTTCAGAATTAGATTTACAAGATATTTTCTGTCATCCTTTAGGCTTCATGTATTCAAACTGTTTTTTTTTTTTTTTGGAATTATTATATCAATCAGAATTAGTAGATGCATTACATATGTGGTTTAATCATTCGCCAGAGAATGGAAATTATTTCAGTTCAGATTTAACAAATGCATTACATCAGATATAAAATCATTCAAACAGAGAAGGAAATTATTTCAATTTAGATTTAACAATTACATTACACCAGATATATAATCATTCAAACATAGAAGAAAAGATTAACATATCTGAACCAGTTCACGGGAAGACAAACAGAACAACCACGTTCCTCCCAACTGTAGAATACGACAGCCAAATCACTTGCCCAATTCACCCCCTAGCCTGACCATGAATCCATGAGGGCAAAATTCAAATCCCCTCTTCAGCAATGTAATCCTCTATCAGTGTTCTTCTCCTTGCCTCACACTCATAATTTCGTTCTCATAACAACAATTAATCAGTAATATTTTCTCGAGCATACTAGGCAGCGTCCTACCTCCTCACATATGCTATTTATCAAAACAATCATTTTTTCCTAGGTCTTTTTCCCTCCCTTGGAAATTTTTGCAGCCTTCTAAATCTGTGATTTTTCAGGGGCTTCCAATGGCCAAATCCCTGATTTGACTTGTAACAATCATCCCTGAGGTAGTTCCAACATGTTCCCCACTCATGGAGTCATGGCCAACTGATTTTAACATGACTATTCCATTTGTCCTCCTGCAATAATTATAAAATATTTTGTTTTCATAAAAGTGTCATAGTCAAATAGTTAGTTGGGTCAAATCAGAGCTCTGCCCAACATTCATAATAATTAATTACAATTTATCAAATTTTAAATTCGGAGTTGCCACAAATGGAAAAAACATTTCAAATTCGAATTTACCAAAAACGAATTAATTTTTTTAACAATTTTCGAATTCAAAAACTATTTTATTTTTTGGGAGGTCACATCCTTTCCCCCTTCAATAAAACTATGTCCTCAATGTTTGTTCTCTTCTCGGCATATGATTGGATGAGATTTCTACAAATCTCCCTCCAACTCCCAAGTGGCCACCTCAAGACTAAAGTGCTTCCATTGCACTTTTACCTGGGCGATGACTCTTTTCTAAAGTGTTATTTCTCTTCAATCCAGAATATGCAGGGGTTCCGCCTGGAACTCGCCTTCTGTTTCCACCTGCACCAAGTTCCAATCAATCATATGAGTAGGGTCATGAACATATTTTTTCAACAAAGAAACATGAAATACATTATGAATTTTTAGATTAGCTGGAAGTGCAAATTGGTATGCCACGGGTCCAATTAGAGTTAGTATCTCAAAGTCCCCACAAAACTTGGGTGCCATCTTGGCATAGTTTCCTAACTTCAGTGAACTTTTCCGGGCTTTGACCTTCAAATAAACATGGTCTCCCACTTGAAATTCCAAGTGTCTTCTTTTTTGGTTTGCATAGCTCTTATGCATGTCCTGTGCTTACTTTAAGTTCTATTGTACCTTTCTCACCATATTCTCCATTTCTTGGAGCATCTCTGGTCCAACCATGAGTCTATCATTTGGGTTATCCCAGTTAATTGGAGTCATACACTTTCTGTCGTACAGTACCTCGAAAGGTATTAACTTAGCTGAAGTTTGGTACCCATTGTTATATGCAAATTCTACTAAGTGTAGGTAGTCTTCCCACTTGTTTGGTTTTGTTCTTACATACATGCAGAGCATATCCTCTACAATCCAATTTGTTATTTCAGTCTTTCCATCCATTTGTGGATGATAACTTGTATTGAAATTCAAATTAGTATTTATCCCTACAAACAATTCTTTCCAAAAAGCAAATGTGAATTTTACGTCTCTCTCCAAAATCACCATATTAGGAATACCATGCAATCTAAAAATTTATTTCATAAATATTTCAACGATATTTATATCTTTAAAAGTAGACTTTAAAGGAATAAAGTGTGGAGACTTACTAAGTTTATCAATTACAACCATAACATAATCATTATGTTTCTGAGTTTTAGGAAAACCTGTAATAAAGTCCAACGATATGGTCTCCCATTTGCATTCTGGTACTGGTAATGGTTGTAATAGGTCAGTTGGGTGGCGATGTTCAGTGTTTACCTGCTGACAATCTTTGCACCTAGCCAAGTATTCTGTTGTTTTTCCCTTCATATTAGTACAGTAAAATAGTTTTCTAAGTTTTTTTATCGTTTTCTGGTATCCTGGATGGCTAGAATACGATTTCTTATGCACTTCATTCAAGACTGTCATATTTAACTCTGTTGAATCTAGAATGTAAAGTCTGTTTTTAAATCATAATATTCCATTTTTGTTGATACTCAGATTTGGTTTATCTGAGTTTGTGGTACTATTTTGTAATTTTGCCCTTATCTTAGTGTAATTTTTGTCGTTAATACATGTCGTCCTTATTCTCTATTCCAGATCACTTTCTTCCCTGCTAACATTTATCTCAAATATCTCATGGACTCTTCTGCTTAGAGCATCTGCTACCTTGTTTTCCTTACCCTCGATATGTCTTACCTCAAAGTTGAATTCTCTCAAGAAGGCTAGCCACCTTGTTTGCCTTGCATTGAGATCTCGTTGACTAAACAGATATTTCACACTACTATTATCAGTCAATATTAGAAACTTTCTACCCATTATGTAGTGTTGCCACATTTTTAAGGCATGTATTATTGATGCCAATTCTAAGTCATGAGTGACGTAGTTTCGCTCATGTTCTTTTAATTTTCGGGATTCATAACAAATAACGTGCCCTTCTTGAGTTAGGACACCACCTAGTCCTTCTTTACTTGCATCAACACAGATGGTAAAGTCTTTATCTGGGTTTTCTACCTTCAAGATCTGTGCGGTTGTCAGTAATTCTTTCAACTTGTTAAAACTATCTTGACACTTTTGTGACCAGTTAAACTTGGTCCATTTCTTTTGTAATGATGTGATGGGGTAGGATATTTTGGAAAACCCTTCTATAAATCTGTGATAATACCCGATGATTCCCATGAATGACCGGATATCCGCTACATCCTTTAGTACCGGTCATTCCATGATGGCTTTTATTTTCTTAGGGTCGAATCCAATGCCTTCCGCAGAAATTACATGTCCTAGGTATTGTATTTTCTTTTGATAAAAATCACATTTATCAAATTTGGCGTACAATTTGTTTTTCCTCAAAGTTTGCAGAACTATCCTTAAGTGGTCTTCATGTTCTTCTTTTTTTTTAGAATAGACCAACATATCGTCGATAAATACTAGTACAAACCTGTCCAAGCATTGGCTGAAGATACTGTTCATTAGACACATAAACGTGGCTCATGCATTGGTGAGTTCAAAATGTATGACTATGAATTCGTAGTGTCTGTATCTTGTTCGAAAAACTGTTTTTCTTATGTCCTCATCTTTTATCCTAACTTGGTTGTAACCGGATCATAAATCCAACTTTGAAAAGATCTTGGCCCCACCTACTTGATCGAACATATCATTTATCCTAGGTAAGGGGTACTTGTTATTAATAGTTATTTTATTCAATTGTCTATAGTCGATACATAGCCTTATAGTACTGTCTTTCTTTTTCACAAAGAGGGATGGTGCTCCCCATAGTGAAACATTCAGTCTGATATATTCTTTATCCAATAATTCATGTACTTGAATTTTTAATTCTATCAATTATGGTAAACTCATTGGGTAAGGTGCTTTAGAGAGAGGGGTTGAGCCAGGTAGCAGGTCTATAGAGAAGTTTGTTTCCCTTATAGGAGGTAATTCAGTTATTTCATCAACAAATACGTATCTGAATTCACATAGAACAACAAAATCTTCCAAGTTGGGTTATCTTCTTTTTCTAACAGATTCGTTATTTGGATGGCGTAAACTTGACAACCCTTTCTCATGCATTTCTCTAATTGCATTGTTGTGACTTGTCTAATTGATAATGGTTTTTTTATACCTTGGGTTGTTCTAGTAGTGTCATAATCGTCTTTATAATTAAGTGTCTTTCCATAAAAATCTATAATTGCTTTGTGTTTTTCCAACCAATCCATTCCGATAATAACATCATAAGATCCTAGTGGAAGAATATTCATATTTGTTTTTATGTTTTGACCATCTAACTGAATTCAAAATCAAAAATAAAGTCAACCACTTTCCTTTTAGTTCTTGTTGCTAATTGTAGCAACCGTGATTTTGGGTGTTTCATCCTCTTAAGTTTATTTGACTCTACTACTCCAAGAGTGATAACATAACGTACCTCTAGGATCAATTAAAACAAAATTTTGGGTGTTATTGATTTTACCTTCGATTTTCACCACAGAGGATTGGTGGTCAACTTGTCGACCATCAACAACTGCATTTATCTGATGCAGGCTTCTGCCCACATCACCCACCGTCGAGGCTTCCTGTAAATTATGAACAAAAGTTATGTTTGATGTATTTAAACATGCACAGTTTCTCCTTAAATGAGGTTCTCCACATTCCCAACACTTCAATGGTTCATGAGGACAGTCTCCAAACTTCTTTGTTCCTAGATTTATTAGTTTACCACTGCCTTGAGTACTTGGATTAATGGAGTGAAAATCTTTTTTAGGAAAGTGTTTTGTTGTATTCCGATAAGGAGCTGGCTGGTATCCCTTCTTCCACTGGTTCATGCAGACTTTCTTCTTATCTTTCCAAGTGTTGGGAAATTCTTCCCTCTGTTTTTATTGGTCATAGCACATTCGTGATTTCCTGAATACTTCACTCAAGGACTTTGGGTTGTCAAACTCAATTATGTCCCTGTAGGACTGTGGTAAACAGCTTAGGAACCACTAGATTTTTACCTTTTCATATAGGATATAAGGTACAAAACTTAGTAATTCTAGGAATTCGTTTATAAGATCCTCCATCGTCATCTGACCAAGTTGTAGTGCATAAAATTATTTCATTTTCCTTTCATAGTAGCGTTCAGATAAGCACTGTTTCTTGAAATATTTATTAAAGTCAGACCATTCTATGTGTTTCTCTTTTAAGCCTTTAGCCAATTTCATATCTTGCCACCAAATGTTAGCCTTTTGTTTCAGATTGCAAATGGCCATTATGACCTTCATATTGTTGGAATACTTGTATATTTGAAAATATTTTTTGATGTCTAATAACCATGCTTCGACTTCGTCCCCTGTTAAGGATTCTCCATCAAAGGTATCTGGTTTAATTTTCTTATATTCTCCTTCAAGGTGGTCTACTTGTTTTCTTTTTCTGTCTGTTTTTGTTTTGTCCTCAACTGAAGGTGTACGTTGAAATGAACTGTCTCATTTTTCTTCTTCAAGCCCAGAGTTCTTGGAGTCCCTTTTGCTGACCTCTTCTTCTTTTTTATCATCCTTAGGGATTTTCTTTATCACTATATTGCGTAGTAGGACTTCATTTATCTCTTACTGCTCCTGTTGTGCCTTCTTTAGTTTTTCATTGTCGGCTTTGAAAACCTACAACTCAACAATGATATTCCTCATTGTTTCCAGAACTTTAGTAGGTGAGCTTCCGTCACTATTCTGTCTCTGATTTTCCAGAAGTCTTTGTTCAGGATTCCCATCGATTATGATTTCCCCATCATTTTGTGCTACCATATTTAACACAAAATAGAAAAGGTTTTCTGTTTGTAAAAACAAAGGTTTATTAGTTTTACATAAATAGAATTATATGCTTAAGTAAATTAGATGGCCTTGTTCAAGGTCCAAGTGTTGTAACCTTTGCTCTGATACCATATGTAATATATTTTAATATTATGGTAGTTGCGGGAGGTATTTACCTCTACATGTGAACCTGACGAGAATAAAAGACTCTGGGAAGCAAGAGAAACCCTAATGAATTGGATAATAACCCTAGAAGCCTTCTCAACTCAAGAAGAAAATTTATATTAGGTTATTAGCCTCCAAGAGAAGAAGTCGGCTAGAATTAATAATAATATACTGAACAGACACATACCCAGAAGGAGAAGTCGGCCCCAACAAACTGGCAGGATTACTATAAATACAGGGTGCCAGTTCTCATTTGACAGCATCTCAGAATTATAGTTTTGCAGTTTGGTGCGTGATGCAGTTGCAGTTGGTGTGGAGGTTTAGAGGAGGATTGCAGGTGCAGCTGCAATAGCAGCTAGTTTCAGTATTGGCTTGGATATCTCTTGGCTAGGGTTTGGGACTATCTGATTAGCGTTTGTGATGAACTATCCTTGGGGATTGATGCACTGATCCTTGTTTGGCTATCTAGCCTAGGGTTTGCTTCCGAAGTAATTCTCAGTCAAGGTTAACGTGCTCAGAGGGAGGCTTTGACTTATGGTTGGGTGACGAGGGTATCGTCAATGGTAAAACGGGCACACCATATTCTATATTCTAACAGGTTATGGACACCCCTTCAGTCAACCTAAACACTAGAAGGAAACATAGCCACTAGATATTGAGCTCGTTGAGGAACTGCTGCTAGGGTTACTAGCAGGAGCAGCTTCGAAAAGCATTGCAGCTAGGGTTACCAGCAATAGTAGTTGTAGAAACCCTAAACCTCTTATCGAGGCACCATAAGTGATGATATTGACCTAATCTATGGATATATGAGTGCGCCCTAGCCCAACGCATCTCCTGGTACACTCAGAAGGCCAAGACGTGAAGTTTGGATTTTTGGTCAAATCTAGGGTTTGACCAAGTCAAGCAAGCCATGACGAACTCTATGAAGTCTAAGAACAAGTTATATGGAGCTTCTAAATTCAGAGCATGGAAGACAAGGATTGACCTCATCCTTGCTAAGAATAGAGTGTTGGACATTGTGAAAGGAAAGATCGTGAAGCCAGAGTTTACAGAAGGAGAAGAGAAGGAACCGCAGAATGTTGCAGCTATGGAGAAGTTCAAAGAAGTTGACATCAATTCCATGAGTATCATAGTGGATTCCATAAAATACCACCTGATACCCTACATATCCCATCTTGACTCATCAAAGAAGATGTACGATGCCCTAACAAATCTCTTCTCAGTCAGAAATATTGGACAAGTTATGAGTCTGAATGTGCTCTGTGACATGAAGATGAATGATGACGACAACATAACATCCTACTTTGTAAGGATCTCCCAGCTAAGATATCAACTAAAATCTATTGAAGAGATCACTTCAGAAAAGGAATTGGTGAACATAGTACTTAATGGTCTTCCCAAGACATGGGATGCATTTGCTGCAAGCATGAATACAAGGAAGGAGTACCCGACATTTGAAGAAATTTGGACTTGATGTGCTTAAGAAGAATCAAGGATCAATGCAAAAGAGAAACCTCAAAAGAAGTACGATGATCAAGCCTTCACAGCAAGATTCAATAACTTCAGAAACAAAAAGAAGTTCAGTTCAAGGAGGAAGCCAAATCAAGAGAAAGACATCTCAGAAATATAATGCTTCAACTGTCAGAAATACGGTCACTACAGAAATCAGTGTCCTGATCTAAAGAAAAGGAAGAAGAAACAAGAAACATCGATTTCCAAAGAAAAGGAACCGACAAAGAAGACTAAGCAGGATGGAAGAGACTTCTTCTACTAAAAGGTAACAACACTCTTCTTATTGCTTCGTCTCTATACATATATTGTATATCTATCTCTTGGAAGATAATGTGTTCCAAGAAGAAATATACCTATGAAAGAACAACAAGACAAGGATGAATATCATTAGATAATACATATGAGAGGATGAAATACAAATCATGTGGAAGACATTACAAGATAAGACCGAAATTAGAAATCAATCTTGAAGAGACTTGGAAAAAGTAAAGACAGAAAGAAGTCAACAATCGAAAGGAAAATGAAGAAAGACTTATGACGACAACTAAAACGGAAGCATGAACTCTGTTAAGACAAGAGAGCCAATTATATATTTCAGAAGAAAATAAGGATGCAGATGGAGGCGTGGACTGTATTATATAGAAGACAATAAGGACGGAGATAGAAGCATGGACTCAGTCAAACGAAGGGAGAAGATTATATGCACCTATACATGAAGAAAGGATTAGGAGGGAGCTAATCTTATGATCCATTGAAGATGATGAAATACATATATCCATGGTAGCATTCATGAAAGACAGTACATGTTCAGCTCAACCGCAGAAGAAGATCTCTTCAAGGAGAAGCCTTAAATCATTCCTGGTTGTCCATCCAGATCCATGATCCTATGATGAAAGGTAGAAGTGGAATCTCTAGGGCATGGAATCTATAGGAAACTCCATGAACTCAAGAGCTAAAGAAAAACATGAAGAATAACATGAAGATTCCAAGAAAGAAGAATCAGAACAACCAGTCATTGTATCAAAAATCACAAGGTTACTAGCCTGATATGAACCCACTAAAAGAAATCAAGCAGAAGAACTAAAAGTCGTGATGAAGAACAATGTACGAAAGACTTATGAATGAAAGCATTACGAGATCTAGAACCAGAGTTTCTCTCAGATGGAGGGAGGAGACTATGATGATTGATTGTTCCAGTACACCAGACTTATCTCTATATAAGTCATTATATTATCCTGTAACACACCCACTATCATAATTTTTTTTTTTAAATAATTTGGGTTAATCTCCCACAAATGAGAAATCTCCAGAAACCGGCATTTGCAAAATGCCAACCCCTGGTTAAATATCGGGATTCAGAGTTTCGGAGGTTATGGTGTCGAGGGTCCCTGTCCTCTCGAAGCCCCGATCACCGATGGAACGAATTTCCGATGCGCCCCTTGGTTGCCTCAGCCCTGCTTGGCTAAGCCTTTGGTCCATACGACCGGTTCCTATATGACCATACGACGGCTTCTCCCGATCGGAATTCCCGATCCTCCGATTCTCTATGTGCTCCTAGCATGTTGGCTTTTTGGGCTAAGTCCTGGTCCATATGACCACAACATTCACAAGACCACAGTCTTAATTCTTGTCGGGGCTTGGCACCTTTCAATGTCATGGCGCACAAGTCCTATGGACTCTCGACGCGCCTTTACACTGGCTAGCCCCCTTGGCTATACCGTGGTCCATGTGACCACTTATAATATGACTGCAGCCGTATAACCTTCCATCAGGGTTTCGACATTTGCGATGACACAAAACACCTGTACCCGGGGCTCGTGATATCTCGATCCCCGATTCTCTCCGGATACTCACGCGTCCCTTGGATCAACGGCTCATGATGGTGTCAGGAATTCGCATATCGCGGTTTTGTGATGTAAGGGTTTCATGTCTTTGAAATCCCCGATACGTCAATTCCCGATATGCCAAACTCTGACTTTCTGGGATCTCTCGCCACGCATCCTTGCTGATGGACGGTGCTGATCCTGTCGAGAAATCGCGGATCGTGATTTCCTGTTGCGCGCATTCCATGTCCTTGGAAACTTCGATTTCCCGATCTGCGACTTTCGTCCGATCTCTGACACCTGTCTCGTGTAAACAGACGGCTCAGATCGTATCGGTGAATCACGGATCACGATTCCGGGTGGCAAGGGTTCTATGTATTAGAAATCCCCGATATGCCAAACTCCGACTCTCCGGGATGCTTTGTCATGTATCCCTGCTGTTTGGACGGCTCAGATCCTATCAGGAAATTGCGGATCGCGATTTCCTGTTGAACAATTTCTTTACCATCGAAAACTTCGATGAACAAAACGTCGACGGCGCCCGATCCTTTGCCACCTGTCCTCGCAGACGGACGGCCTAGATCGATTCTCGGGGTTTCGGGACTTATGATGTCCTAGTTCTCCTGGCCTCGAGAACTCCGATTTTCTGATGGGCCAATCGTTGATGGTTCTCGATGGTAGCCACCTGTCTCACAGATGGATGGCTATGATTGTACCAGGATTTTCCTATGGGTTTCCCGACTCTTCCCAGATGATGGACACCTGTCCTTCACTCTAACTCTAGTGGTCCCACCTTGCTTACGTCACCGTCGGGATATTGCCGATCGGGATTCCCAACAACGCAGTTTTCTTATCCTTGAAAACCCCGATTTCCCGATCCATGACTCTATGGGATCCTCTGACACGCATCTTTGAGCAATGGACGGTCCAGATCTGATCGGGAAATCACGTATCGCGATTTCAATATGTATGAGTCTTTTGTTTCCGAAAACCTCGATTTCCCGATCCCTGACTTTACGGTATCCTCTGATACGCGTCCTACACAATGGACGGTCCAGATATGATCGAGAAATCGCGGATCGTGATTTCAATATGTAACGGTTCTATACTCCCCAAATCTTCGATGGTAAAAATCCCACCGCCTCCCAAATGCTGACACGTGTCCTGCCGAGATCAACGGATAGGATCCGTTCTCGGGATTTCAAGGACCACAAGGTCTCGATTTTCTAACTTCACAAAACCCCGATGACTCAGATTTCCCGATGACTCCTCTTATGCACTCTAGGGCTTAAACCCCGCGCAATTTTTCTAGATCTAACGGCTGACGGGATTTTGTCAATCTTCTCAGTAAGGTCCTGACCGTCGATTTCTTCCTCCTTGAAGGCATTCTCGAGAATGGCTAAGTATCCCTTCTACAAGGGAGAAACTCTACAAGAGCTCTACCCCAGGGCTTTCCTGGAGACGTATAGGGAAGATAGATTTCCGAGGACGGGTTGGGAGCTTATCTTAGCTCAATCTAAGCATAACTAGATTCCATTATCAACGTAAGTTGTGCATGGTTTCCTCTATGATAAGTATATATTAACTCACTCATATCAAATACTACGCGGACACTCTCATGCTGAAATCATTCACAATTTCACAGTTCTATGAGCTAATATCTACTCCTTATTATCAATTAGTGCATAGGCATTCTTACACAGGAAATATTTGCAACTCCACAAGTCTATGACCTATGTGACAGCATATAAATTTCAAAATGCAATATAAGAAAAATACTTATCAGGAATAACTTCAACAATGGAAGCAACTGCTGAGAGGGGTGCTCGTTTCCACCCAACCGTAGGTGTAGTGACTCCTAATGGATTTACCACTAGCCACCCATGAGCTGAGACCACGATGTCCTATGACTTGCGTCTCTCTATCTACCAGTGCCCAGGAGTGAAGGTTGCAATCCCCTCCTCTCTGCGGTCACTCACTCTGCATAGAACTGTCAGAGTTCCCCTCGCATCCGCCCTTTTCAATCGCTTCTGCCATACGCCTTATCCTCTCGCGAGGTTGCGTGTGGTACGATTATCCTTGCGCTGGTCAATCATGATGGCTCTACAGATAGGCGGTTCACCTCCCCATCCCTCATCAAGCCATCAACCTACCAGCCTGCAAGGCATTTATTTTAGGGCTAGCGAGCCGCTTTTGGTTCTCCGGGC
>JZKD02S2014383.1:0-10285 GCA_000966675.3 Picea glauca
ATTAATTAATTAATTAATTAATTGACTCATTAAAGATTTGAGTAATAAATTAAAGGGGCTTAATAACTTTAAATGATTAATAATAAGACTTTACGTATGCAGGGAGGGGAATGAAACATTAAATGGAGGATAAGGTAATAAATTAAGGATAAGGTAATAAAGGCATGGGATAAGGTAATACTGGGGATAATAAGGTAATTAATGGAGGATAGGGAGTTGGTGGATGGGGGGAGATATGACGGGGAAGAGTCCTACGGGAGATGATTATGAAAATTTTGGGAGGAAGAATTATCTTGGAGGAGAGGACTGCATTTCTGGTTTGCATATTTTTCTGGTGTTGGGAGTTTGGTTTTGGGGTTTTGGTGAACCATCGCAGGGGGCACCGGGTTGCTGGGGGTTTTGGGCACAGGGGCCAGGATTCCTTACGGTATCTTGGAGCTAGGGAGCCGGAAAAGTTGCTCCTAGCTAGCTGGGTGGTTAGTCGTTTTGGGCAGGGTTTGGTCAAAGCAGCAGGTTGGGCAAGTTAGCAGGGAGGACAACCAGATAAGTGAGAGTTTAGCATCAGGAAGAGGTATTTTATTTATGAATTTTCTAAGTTATGACATGATTATGTAAATTATTAGCATGTTGTTCGTAAATTTAATTCATGCTGCTTATATGCATGGTGAAAGAAATTACTTATTGTTTCTGCATAGAAGTAATCTTATTTGTTTAAATTTTATGAATCTTATTAGACTTAATTAAATCTAGGTTCCTACATGTCAAGGATGAAGTGCAGTAGAGTACCCTTCACCCACATCTGTGAATGAAAGAGGTGCTCACCTTCCTCTGGTTCATTAGGATGGTCGAGATGGACCTTGGTGGTAGTAGCAATGGTGGCACTGAGTTCTGCATCANTCTGAGTTATGACATGATTATGTAAATTATTAGCATGCTGTTTGTAAATTTAATTTATGCTGCTTATATGCATGGTGAAAGAAATTACTTATTGTTTCTGCGTAGAAGTAATCTTGTTTGTTTAAATTTTATGAATCTTATTAGACTTAATTAAATCGAGGTTCCTACAGGTCAAGGATGAAGTGCAGTGGAGTGCCCTTCACCAACATCTGTGAATGAAAGAGGTGCTCACCTTCCTCTGGTTCATTAGGATGGTCGAGATGGACCTTGGTGGTAGTAGCAATGGTGGCACTGGGTTCTGCATCAATAATCCATCTTCCTTTTTCCGGTTATGACTCTAAGTCGGAGCCTGCATCTGATTCATAGGATTTCACCTCGACCACTAATGACTTCTTTGAGTGGCATTCAATGGTGTTATGCCAGGGGTTCTTATGGAACTCACACCATTTCCCAATGTCTTTCTTTGTCTTCCCATTGTACTTCTTTATTTGTGGTTTGGACTGGTTGTCCTGAGGATTCCCATCCTTGCTCTACCCTTTGTTTTGTGGGTTGGGGCCGCCTTTTTCCTGCTTCTACTATGAGGGGTTTACAGAACCAAACTTCCACATCCTCTGTTTAAGCTTCTACTCAATTTTGAAAACATACCTATAGGTCGTGCATAAGGAAGAAATGTCGAGAAACTCCATTTCTTTCTGGATGTATCTATGCATACCACCACGGTACTTGAGCACCAGATGTCGCTCAGAGTCTTTGATACCTAGCTTAGTGCATAATATGTGGAAGACATTGGTGAACTATGGCACTGTTTGGTCCATTTCTTGTCAAAGTGTGGCCCATCTTGTATATAAGTCGTCGTAACTTCCAATCGGGTAGTATTTTTCCTTAATAACATCCCCGAAGGAACCACAACTAGGTGCAAGTACAAACAATGTAGATCCCTCTGTTTCCTTTTTCTCATAGAAAGTCTCCCATCAATCTTTGACATGGGGGACACCTTGAGGAGCGCAAATGTAATCTTTTCTCTATTGGAAAAGTTGTGCACAAAAAATACCCTTCTAGAAGGTTTAACCATTTATCTACAGTCTCCGCTTCTATTTGACCTTCGAATATAGGAATATCAAAATTGATTTGTACCTAGGGGGTGGCATCTTCGTTTGAGGTAGATGCGTCACTTGTCGACAACCATCGAAGGATTTGTGCAAATTTTTTTATCATCTTGTTCCTCGAGCAACATTTTGAAAGGATCTCATGTCTCGTTGTCTTTCTTTTCTCCCGCCATGGAAGGTTTCTTGGGCGTGCGAGAGGAGTTGTCTTCAAGAGAAACAAGCTTGATACCCAACTCTATATACCTTGACCTTATCGGGGGCAGGCATTAAAAAATGACAACGAGAAGACCGATCTGATACCACTGATATAGATTTATGAGAAGACCAAAATGAAAACATAGATCTATAATATCAACATAGAGACATAGTGAATAATAACAAAGATACAGTAAAACTTAACTTCTATTAAATAAGAAATATGTTGAAACTGTAAAATGCAAATTGAAACAAGCTTGCTAGAATGGTGGTAGCTATCTCTGAGAAGAGAGGTGATGGCTATGCACATTCACAAAAAGATGAGTACAATGAGGCTCCAAATTTTTTTTTACATCCAACATTAATGCCAAAACCCTAGACATCCAAAAACCTAATCGTAGGAGATGAAGCACAAAAATTCATGTGGGCCCCATTGGGGTAAGTTGGTACATTAACTTCCTGGGGTTGTAACTTTTGCATACGATCTCCATTTGGGGCGTTCGATACCTCATCAGAAAGTTCTATATGAGAAGTACAAATTCTGTTGAATAAGAACCCTTTCACTTCCAAAAGTTCAAAAAAACATCGTTTAGGGCCTTAAAACGATCCCAAAAGTTCGGGACTTGAAAATCTAGAAAAAAAATTGCTAAGATGAAAACTGTAACTACCAAGATGAAATTTGTATGTGAAAGTCCTACAATCCTTCATTAGAAAATTCTTAAATTTATTCTATAAAATGATCATAAGTTTTTGCATAAGATTCCAAAAGGCTTTTCATCTTTCTTTCCATCAAATTCCAAATGAAGTAGTCACTATTATGCACTTTTATTGTGAAGTTGATATAGGAAAATTTCAAAATATTAAGGGTTATGATGAAATTTTGATAGGAATTAATTTTTTTGCCAAATTTTAATAATATTTTCTTTTCAAAACCAATGAAATCAAATCAAGGAGAATTCCAATCATTTTGATAGCTTTTCTGGTGTTTTTTCTACATAACATCGTTGTGTTTCACCGATGTTGAAATTCCTTGCAACAGAACCTGTGGTTCAAGAAAAATGAAATATCCATTTGGCTTCAACGATGCATGTCCATACATACTCGATAGAGATTGCTCTGAAAGTGATGATGTGCATTTGAAAGGATGCAAGGTTCTGAATTTTACTAATTCGAGTATAGTCATTCATCCATGGAAGACTAAAGACAACAAACCCAAATGCTACGAGGATACATGTATCTCATCATTTTTCGAACAATAATTTGGCTTCACCAGTTTGAATGTATTGTTGTTGGATAACTGCACAAATATGCAGATCCAACCATTCATCACCGGATTTCGGACAAAATCAAACGAAAAGTTGTCGGAAAACAACCAAAAGGTAGAACATTTAGACTACTGCAATAATTAAAGGTTTTATAACTAATTGAATTATGATTGATTTTAGGGACTTTTCTTTATTGGCATTTGATGGAGATATGCTATTTTTTATCCCTAATTTTCTCAATTCATGGAGCTTCTTCAATCCATTAAAACACATGTTTAATAATGACTAGTTTATATAAAAGAGGAAGGCATTGAGATCGTATTCACATATAAATATTCAAAGAGACGGTTAGGTTCACTAGCTTATTTTTTTAATTTTGATTGCTTGACATGTGGTTTGGGAGTTTTCTCGGAAAATTTCTTCTTCCTATGATGATCCTCATCCTCTATGTTTATTGATTTTATCTTTTTTCCCCGGAGAATTGAGGTTCTTGGACTTGAATCCTACAAATAACCTAGTTATTGAAAAAACCTATAATCAAAATTCATATTCTAAGACTTGGATCCATTTATGATAATTTTCTTTTCAAATTCATCAGAATCAATTTTAAGAATTTTGTAACAAAAATTCCAATTTTTTTTCACCCAGGGAAAAAGTATTTATATTGGATTGAATATAAAAATAAAAATACAACCAAAAACTAAAGAGGCATAAGAGCCCTTAATTCATATCAAAGATTACAACCTTTACAAAAAAACATGAAAGGATTCTCAAAGAGCAAAGGGACAACAACTAAACATAACCGACTCCCGACCAACAACCCAAAAATAAAAGAAAAGCTAATTAGAACAAACAAAATTAATAAAGGGGAATGACAAATCATTCCAATAAGATCCATCCACCCTTTCTTGGAAAAATAAATTTCCTTATTCCAAGCATGAAGCTTGAAAATCCAAACAATTGTTACCAAAAATCCAGAGCTGCCATTTTAAGCGAACACTTATTCAAATCCCAATCGATCATCAACTTCAAATCTCCATAGAACTGTAAGTGTTCCAACTTCTGAACTCGGGCGAAAAATAACAACACCCAAAGACCCAAAAGTTCAGCCTTAAATTTTGTTCCAGATCCAACATTTAACTCGAGGAGAAAATCATTACCATTTTAGAGCTTAAGAACAACACCACATGCATAGACAACTCCATTTTGAGAAGAAGATCCATCGAAAAGGCCAATAACTATATCATCAGGAAAAACTGGACAGAGGGGCCTTCGAGCAAGACTGAGATTTCTCCTTCTCGGGAATTCATTGAATTGAATGAGATCTTTGAAAGCAAGTGCCAAGGGGGAAGAGAACTTATTATTGAAAATATTTATGTTCTTAGATTTCCAAACTTCGCAAACTACATAACAAGGCAACTCTAACAAATGTTTGTAGGTCCTATACAAGTTTCAAAGGCATAAACTTATTGACCTTTCGTTCCAATGAATGACATATTTTGTGATAATGCTCAAAATATTCCAAACTGCTTGCATAAAATTGCACTGACATAAGATGTGATAAATATTCTCCTCTGCTAAACCACAGAGGACACAACGTCCTAGGCCACAATAGCCTCTAAAACATAGATTAAATCCTAGGTCAAAACATAATTTTTTAAGAGAAGCGAGATACAAAGTTTAATTTTGAGTGGTAGCTCCCACTTCCATATCAAAGAAGTCCACCATTCCAAATCCCCCTGCTGCGATTGAATCATCATAGCTTCATAAGAAGAACCCACAATGACTTGACCATCATTGACATTCCAGGAGAAAACAATTATGTCCTCTTGATCAGATAAACAAATACTGCCAGCTGATAAACCATGAACATAATCATTCCACTCCTCACTAACTGCCCCTTGAAGGAGTAAATCACCATCTTTCAACCATTTGGACAATTCATGATTAGAATCGTGTCGAATAAAATCTTGTGCCAAATAAAAAATGCCTCTGGAATGAAGAGGAGACATAGTTTCCTCATAAATATTATGAAAATTAACTTTTTCCACTATTGGGTCTTCACCCAACATTATACTCCATCCATTGCAAGGAATCCATGCCAACCACTAACTAACCACATGAAACACACTCAACAACCAATTCCAAGATATAAAAGCTCCTTTTTTGTTTTTGGGAATCTTCCTAAACCACTCATCAATGGTCCAAGATCGAATATATTTATCTTTAATTAGAGAGCTCCATAGACAATCTGAAAATAGACACTTGCAAAGACTTTTTTTCCACCAAGGCAGTACCAAAAACATTCAAATTTCTTAAGCCCTAACCCCCATCTGATTTGTGAAGCACCAATTTCTTCCAAGCCACCAGATGCATACTCTCTTTATCTTTCTTTCCTGTCCACATAAAACTAAAAATTCTTTTGTAGATTTGATCAAGTATTGCCTGAGGAATTCTAGTGACCGAAAGCTAGTAGACATGGAGACCTTCGAAAACATCCTTTACTAAGATAAGCCATCCTCCTAACAAGATCCATATATGACACCAAAGGCCAATCTTTTTCTCGACTTTCTGAATTAACCAAATCCAATCATAAGCTACATAAAAGTTAGGTTTCAAAAAGAATCCTAGATATTTAAACCCTAACTCCAGATCAATCACATGGATATTGAACGATTTGATACTGCATCTCATCATCCACTACATGAGAGAGGAAAGAAAACTTATCCATATTTATCATTAACCTTGTAGCTTTTGAAAAAATGCATAAAATTCTATGAAAAACCCTCCACTTTGAAATCGACCCATATCCAAACAACATGAAATCATCAACAAACAACAAATGAGTAATTCTAACTCGAACCGAAACCTTCACACCCAAAATTTTACATAAAAATTCCAATGTATATGAAACCATCTCTATTCATTTATGAATAGATAAAAAGATTATAAAGGTATATTGATAAACATGATGATGAATTAAAAACTATGAAAACCAAGGTATGAGGAAAACCAACACTACCTCAAACTTGGCATTATTTTTCCTCTCTTACTAAAATATTATATTCCAATCATATGAACACTGAACAACGAATAATGAGGCATACATTTTATTTTACATAAAATGTGGTTGATAACGTTCTTGGTCGGTGTCGGTTGGAGCTTATCTCTATGAGGATTTGAGCAACTATCGTAGGAGAAGATTAAGCATCAAACGTGGGTTCTATTTGTGTCACAATAACCACATTTATTTTCGCTGAACCGCAACCTAGTTAGCAATTACAAGGTATATAAATGTATATAGATTTGATACGATTATGTTTTTTTCATATATATTTATTAATTAAAAAAATAAAAAAATTAGTTATTAAATATTTAAAAGTTTAATGTTATTTTGTTAAAAACTCTTTTTTACATTTTATAGAGAAATGTGTAATTTTTTTTATGCTAAACATAAAATTAATACATAATATTAAAAAATATTAATAATAATATGTTAAACATTAAATTAGTGTATGAGATTCCTCTTTTGTTTGTGGGAGAAGGATTGTTAAAGTGTACATACTCTATCCTCCTTTGGATTTGAACCTATGATGATCAAAGAAGAAACACATGTTCTTAAGTATTAGGCCCACTCTAGTTGTACTAAAGCCATTAAAAAAAAATAAAAAATCAACATGATAGACCTAGAGTTAAGATGCATTTACATTGGTTATATTTTGAAAGGAAAGAAATCAACATACTCATATTGAGCTTAACATGACATTTTATGAGAATTGAACTTGAGTGGGGAAGATAACAATCATTCCTCACAACCATCCAAACTAAACCTAATTAACAACACACAATATATCTCACATAAGAGAAAGATAAAATTGAACAAACACAAATATTTATCCCATCACCAATCAACTATTATATTAATATGTCCCACATAAAAAAAATAAAAAAAATTAAACAAACACAAATGTTTATCCAGTAACCAATCAACTATTATATTAATAAGATAGCCACTACTTCGATTACAAATAATATTATATTAAAACATATATATTATTAATTATAAAATTAAATAATAATCATTAAATATAATAATTGAAAAATCAATATATTAATTAAAAAATTTCTTAGCTCGTAGTCACATAATTTTTATTTGAAAAAAGTATATATATAGATTGATAGATATAGTATAATCTAATTACGGAGTAGTATACACACTACATTTAAAAATTGCAGAGACAAAACTGTTTATTCATAGATATGTTGAGGTTGTGCCAATCTGAATCACTAAACTTACCTTTATTTGCTACTCAATTTTAAAATTCAGTGGTCCACTTGGATTGATAGTTGAAAACTACTATACTTCCACTCTATAAATATAGCTATTGTAATTGCATTACTGTATTTTAGTCAAACACATAACTACAACGAATAGTTTGATATATATATATATATATCAAACTATTCGTTGTAGTTATGTGTTTGACTAAAATACAGTAATGCAATTACAATAGCTATATTTATATTTATAGAATGGAAGTATATACAAATGCCTTTTAGAAGATACTATGTGTGGGTATATATATATATAAAACTATTCGTTGTAGTTATGTGTTTGACTAAAATACAGTAATGCAATTACAATAGCTATATTTATATTTATATTTATAGAATGAAAGTATATACAAATGCCTTTTAGAAGATGCTATGTGTGTGGGGATGTCTTGGTTGGATTAACATGTATCAGGTATTAAAATAAAGATTAGTCGATTAAGATTGATGTAGGGACATAAACAATCAAAGTTGATTTAAAGGATAAAGGATATTTGACCAGTATAATTTGTATTCCAATGTTTTCCTTCATTTTTTTGAAGGAAAGGATGGTATTCCAATGTTTTCCTTAATTTTCTCACGCCCTAATTCGTTCATGCAAATTCCTTGAAATGTGTGGTTCTCCACTTTGGTTTTAAAGCACCAATGCTCTATTTTGGTCTTGGAGCACTAGTACTTGTTCTAGGTGCATTATAATGCACCATATTACCGTATTTATCATTCTCTTATAGGTTTGTGCAATTTCTCTATGATGCATGGTGATCCACTTTGGTCTTGGAGCACTGGCATTTCACTTTGGTTTGGGTTCAGTCTAGTGAACCATATGACCGCATTTTTTTTTGAGGTACACGATACCCCAATTTTTTCTAAGTGCATTAATGCTACACTTTGGCCATAGAGAATTAGTACTCTTAAATTATAGTGATGCATTGGACATTATCTAGGGTTTGTTTCATTTCTAAATTTAACATGAGAGAAAAGGAAGAGGAAGACACGCTTTGTTTTATTGTTTCATTTCTTCCCATTGTGCATTTATTTTTGTTATTTTCCTTTTTGTTTTAAGGATTACAAAATTTTGTCTATGACATTTTTTCTATCACATGGATAATAATTAATCACTATTTGTTTTTTGCATGTTACATGGCTTAATGGCTTATGGTTTGTAGGGTTTTCTTTTTCTATTTCTTTTTTTTAATAGAAAAAGGCTAACTTTTTTTTTAAAAGAGGGTTGCAATTGAATTGAACAATAATATAATACGTAATAGAAGGATATCGACCAAATCCTGCTATTCAAATGTCCAAAAATACCAAAATTTTCACCCAAAAATTTCCATAGCCAGCCTACCCTTGCCCTACTCCTATATACTTGGTATGTCTATTCCCTAATTTACTAGTTACACTACAAGGAAAACACCACCTAGTGGAGGATTTTGAAAAGGTTTTTACTGTGAGAAGATTGGACAAAATTATAAAAAAAAACCTCCTCTAAAGCTTCTACTCTTGATAACAAAGGTCATAGCAAAATATTTAATCGATGTTCACTACAACTAAAAATTACGGGTCACTGGAGGTTTTAACAAAGTTTTTATTTTCAATGAATTTAAGTCGGTGAAATGCATCAATGCACCCATAATCAATACACATTGGTGCATACTATATATTTTTAAAGCATTCATGTGTATTATATAAATCAAAAGCATTGGTGCATATTATATGTGTAAAATAACCAATGCATATATCATAGTGCACACCATAATGTCTTGTAACAATGACAACAAAAATAATGATATCATTGAAGGGCACATTGTTATTGTTGTTGTTGTTGTTAGGAACATTGGTCATCTTATTACAATTATTAGCATTGATGAATTTGTTCATGTATATAGAATTGGTGCATAACAATCATTTAAACCCACCGATGCATAATATGTATGGACTGAACCATTGCATTCAAATGATACAAGACATTGATATCTTTCAATGTTGAATTTATCCACATTGTGGTAAGAAAATGTACAACTTCTTGTTTTTTGATAAAATTTCAATTAATCATAAAAAAATCAAATAGTTTTTATAATAATATTGATTTTATATTTAAATTGTGTTTGGATATAATCATTGCATTCGTGTATTGTATCATTTAAACAAATATACCTGTAGATTTCACCTATGTTCATTGTAATGATGTAAAGTATCCATATATTTAATCGACAACAATGCTGGATTACTAAGAGGGGGGGTGAATCAATAATAACGTAATTATAATTCATTTTTTCCAAATAATCCAAGTGTTATATCAATGTAGAATTATTATCCAAAAATGAGCAATAAGAAAAGAACAATCACACACATACACAATACACCAGTGTTTTACATGGAAACCCAAATCGGGAGAAAACCACATAATTCTTTATCTTATATGTCTTGAAGAATTACATTCATTGGAAGCACCAACTTCCTTTGTTTTCCAGCTGCAACTGGAAGGAGGCT
>JZKD02S2014383.1:28645-39337 GCA_000966675.3 Picea glauca
TTTGGTAACCCTGTGATGAAATCCATGGAAAAGTCCTCCCAACGCTGACTTGGGATGGCTAATGGTTGTAAACGACCTGGGGTATTAATTGTTTCCACCTTATTTTGTTGGCAAACCAAACATTCTTCCACAAACCTTTGAACATCAGTTTTAAGGCCATCCCAAAAAAACTCCTTCTTGACCCTATGGTAGGTTTTCAAAAATCCTGAGTGCCCTCCTACCGAAGAGGTGTGCAATTCCAATAGTACTTTTTGTTTGATTTGGGAGTTCTTACATAAATATAAGCGATCTTTGTAATATAGTGAATCATTTTTCCATGTAAATGTATCTGATGCACTGAAATCCTGCTGCAACCTTTGAATGAGAGTCCAAACGTTTTCATCATTCTTCCATTCATCCCTTGCTTCTATTATCCAATCAGTTTGGATGACTGAGATAACATAGAGAAAGGTCTCACCATATTCATACTTTCTTGAGAGTGCATCTGCCACAACATTTTTCTTCCCTTTTTTTATAGACAATTTCAAAATCATATCCCAATATCTTGGTCACCCATTTTTGTTGTTCTTTTGAAGATAGTCTTTGTTCCAAGAAGTATTTAATACTATCATGATCTGTTTTTACCTTTAAGTGCCTACCTATTAGGTAAGGGTGCCATTTCTTCAATGCATGTAGTATTNAAAGTTGGAGTTTCTCCATTCTTGATTCATCTTCCTTGTGTCCTCATCATGAATTTCATGGGATACATTTTCACTTTCAGGTGTCCTCTCTATTAGGAAATTTTTCAATCCTTCCGTGATCTCCCTTTTTAAACCATCCATCATCCCTTGTAGTTCATATTTTGTCATTGTCTTCTTTTGTAAATCATTTATGTCCCTACACATTTTGTCACCTTCATCAAGAGTCCAAGTAAGACTGTCTAGAGGCTTATTTTGTGTAGAAGTTCCCCTTTTTGGTGGCATGTTGGCCAAGTATCACTTTTAAGCCTTGATTTTGAGGTGGTTCTACTAGACAATATTTCTTCTACCGTATCTCCAAAATTTCATCCCTTCTAGGTATGAAAATTTATTTTTTGTAGTTCTCTGATATTTCTTGTTTGTAATTCCACAGGTTTGATCAAAATTGGATGTGCCAAGTGGAATTTATGGTAAATTCCCCACAACTTGCTGATTTTTGTCCTTTCCAAGAGATCTCACTTGTATAGTGTGCCCCACACAAAATAATTGATATACAATTCTAAAAGTTGTACCAAAAATACTACATAATGTCCACTATCCAATGCAACTAGTCTCACTCAATTTGGATACTCTAGGAATAATTTATGATTGTTTTACCCGAAACACCTGCTTGAGACTAGTCAATAGGAATACTCAGATACCTTATCTTCCACAGGGTGTATCTACAAATGTAATATGACCCAGAAGATGAATTTTTTTATCACATATACCTTAATAATTTTTGTGAATATCCTCCATATTTAAGGGTCTGAAACATTACATAAATTTTTTTATATCGAAAATTCTGCAATGACTCAATTCAAGATGATTCCAGGACCCTATCTTACACAAGATGTATCTCCGAAAGTATATTTCCTATGGAGATGAAATGTTAACCCAACGTACCTTGATCCATCTATGAAATATCCTCCAAGGGGTTCCTTCTGAAATGTCGTAGAAAAACATTATAGCGAAAATTCCAAGGTGTCTTAGATGTAGCAGCGTAACCCCAAGACCTTGAGCTCTAATACCATATGTTAAGAATCAAATATCAATATAGCATAGAAAAACCTCAGGATAAGTACTCAACTCCTTGAAAAAGAGATAAATTCATATAATAAGCCTCTTCAAGGGGACAACCTCCTTATACACCACACAAATGTCCAAATACAAGATGATTCCAAATAAAAATGTCTCCTTGGTATATAGAGGAGTCTAGGAGGTACAATTACAACTAATGGACCCAAGCTGACATAAATAAAATAACATTACTAATGTAATATACCCCAATTAAGGGGTAATGTGCCACTATTTAGGGCTTAACAACCTGTGCAATTACTCTCCCGTTATTAGAGATCCTACTAATATTATTACTGCAGGGTTCACTCCTTTACCTCCCATCAGTGGTCACCCATTATTATTTTGCAAGTGAATGTTTTTTTTTATTATTAGTGTCTTCTCATCTTGCACATACATAGGAAATCATAAGCGAATCATTAAAAAAATTTTAACATATGTTTCAATCTCTATTTATCCAACCAATTTGATTGAATTTCGTTCATCCAGACTGAGCCCACATCAGTGTGGCATAAAAGGGCACATCCTTATCCATGTTTATCCTAGTTTAATATTAACATCGCAACCTGGGCCTTTTATTGTTACTTGAACACATGGTTTTTTGTGGCCATGTAAGGTATCGTGAGATTTATATTTGGCATATAGAAAATAGGTCTTTGGTCTCGTCGTAGTGAAGTAGAGTATCTGATTGCACCCACATAGGTATAGGGCGTGGGTTGGTTAGAATTGAGTATCCCTTCTCAATTAGATTTTAGATAACGATATTTCTGAACAAAAATAACCCCCCCCCCCCCTATTTTAGAGGGTGAAAATTGATTTGAAATAAAGGTAACCCATAGTTTTTTGGTTCCAGGAGAAATCGACACTATGGTATGTGGGAAAAATAGGACTAATTTTTTGTATAGAGAGGATCAGGCCACAAATTGAAGTATTGTAAATTTCAAATTTTGAATCACCAAGAAAAAACATCCTGATAGAAATAAGACTTCCATTTTCGCTTGATCATAGATTTGACAGATTAGATTCGAATTATTTCCACAACTAAGTTATTAGGTATGGACCATGGATGGTTTAAGGGATGTTAATTAACGAGGAACATCGCCATGGATCCTACACCACCAGCTCAGCCTCAGATATCCCACGGGTTATTTGGAAGTTGATTAAACTATTGTTGGGTCTCTCAAGGGTCTCAATGATGAATGAGGGTATGGACATCAATATTGGGTTCAATAATGTATGGTTTTCAATGGATTCCTCATATATTAGTGCTTTCTAATAAATCACAATTTTTTCTAGGTAGATCAAGGAAAAACAAGAGAGGTCATATTGTAGGTAGGTTAGGTATCCGAATGTAAAATTGGTGGGGCGGCCATTTATTTTGGCTTGTGAGAGACAAAATAAAAGGGGGACTTGTTGTGGCCACAACAGATTGGTAAAATGAAATTCATTCAAATGGACAATATTTTGGTTGACAACACAAATACATTTGATTTTACCATAAAGGAATGCATGTATGTTTGCATTTACTATGAAAAATTTCCTAGTATGTCTAAAGATGAGTCACTAAAAATTTCATATCCCATGGAAGCATCAAATTGTTTAGTAGAGGTTTCCACTTGTGGAACATTTTGTTGGGTAAGATTATTTGAAAGTCCTATAGATGTTGTTTGTAGAGGCCATAATCTTTCCCAAGGTGTGAAATTTCATCCACATGACGTGTTTTATATAAAAAAAGGTTTATTGATACCAATTGAAATACTTGATGGTGAGTATACATGTGTATATTTTAATATATAATATTCAATTCATATTACAAAATTTTATTTATAGTATTTAATTCTATCTTCATTTTTATTGTAGGAATTGTTGATGTTTTCTTTACTATGAGCTCTATTAAAAGATGGGACACAAGCACTTGAAAGCGATAATTTTTTTTTTTGTTGTTTTACTGCTACCAATGATGATAAGCACACCACTTTCCAACTTCTTGCAACAAAAGGTCATGTTGAAGTCGTGAATACTAGATTTCTTGCCTCTACAGAAAATGGAACACACAATGTATTTCCATCATATCTTGGAGTATTTCAGCCACATCGAGTACATATTCACATATTCATATTCTTTCTTAAAAAAATTTCAATAACATAAGGTCTTGAAACATGATACATAGTGAATCTTATGTGAAGATTCCTTGTTCAAATGAAAGTTTTATGGTTACTTTTGAACTTATTGCAATGCATTATATACCTCCTAGGATTGTGAAGAACAAAAATTCCCTAGATTTCATCATATAAGGATACAATGATCGAAGGAGGTTGTTTTCTATACATAGCCAACTTTTCTTGATATATATTATCCATCTTTAGTCTCAAGTGATCATACTCAACTCCTGGTAAATGGAGAGTGGGACCAAATTTTATATTTCTCTATTTTTATAATAGCCTACAACCTTGTGTGCAAGTGCACTTTTCATGGGATTCACACCAATGGGATTACATCTATCATTGTTATGGATTAAAGATGAGGACTAGTACACCCCATTTGGAGTCGTGAGCATTATATTTTTCATTAATATATGTATATATTGTTTGGTGTAATATCTATGGTGAATTTTGTCATTTAATATATATCAATATTTTATTTGTTACAATTAGTTATTTATATCATGATATATTAATGTTGTGCTATCAATGGTTTTTCATTTCTAAGAAAAAATATTTATATTTGATGTTTCAAGGTTTGAAATCAAAATATAAATTTGCTAGCCCATGGGATCTTGAGAAGATACTTCTATATTGTCTTCAAACTATTCTAAAAACTACTTATTATAGTCATTCAAAATCAACAAAACATGTCCTCTAAGGGTCAACACTTTCTCGAAACATAGACCAGAGCAGTCCAAAAACAAAAACCTTACATCACTTATACTTTATTCATCTTTGTAGGATATAAAGGATCTAAATTAAGCATCAATTTTGTTATCAATGGTTGTTTATAATTAGGAAATAAGTTACTTTTTTTTGTACACCTGTAGAATGAAAAAAATTCCTTTTGCATGTGCTTGTAAGCATCTTACATAGTCAATAGGTATGGCCCCATCCTCTAGCATGAAATAGTTGATAACAATAATGTTGTCTACATTCTCCATATATTCGATACTATCAGATTATTTTTCACAAAAAGAATATAGACTTATAGAATTCAAACAAAATGCATTTCAAAGTTATGATAACAAAAACAGTGTAGTGCTATAATTTCAACAGTCCCCTAGTATAATAATACAACATATATACTTCAAATACAAAACAAAAAACATGAGGATCCATCATTATAAAAGATACAAGGTCATATTATACTCCAATAGTTGGAATTTAAAGGAATATGTCAGAAATAGAGTCCCAGAAACAATTGATATATCCTTTTTAGATAATCCATCGGTGCCCCTATTTAGTTCTATGTAGATGTGGGAAAAAAGTTGCTATCAAATAGGTCAACAATCTTATTTATATGTGTTGCTAAAGGAAACAAATAAATCTGTGAAAATTTTGTTTATTTCTCATCTAAATTATTACTAACATGGATTCCCTATATACCTGGAGTGTTTGTGAACCCTTAAATTGAGCCATCTTTAATAATTCCTTGAAAGAAAAAAATTATGCACAATTATTGGCCCATTTCCCCACATTGGCTTTGATCTTTATAAGGATAATCTTAGTGCAAAAACAATTCCAACAATCCCATAGCTATGACCTTGGCTGCCCCATAAATAAAAAAATCAATGTTTACTTTTGTCCACCTAAATTCTCATCTACTTGCCTTGGCATTTTGTCTTTGAGATTAAATTTGTGGAATTGAAATTTAAAGAAAGCTTGTGCAAAGAATTGGAATGAATGAATGGATCTATTTTCAAATAGAAAGGACTTACAGGAAATCTAGATATCCCACAAGGACAAAAAAGGTACATGTATGAATTCCTTAAGTTCCCTTCTACAAAACCAAGAGTGGAGGCATTCCTCGACATTATCTCCCAACCAATGGTTGTCTATACTTATTTGTTCATTATAGTTGTATGTCCTTTTCTTATGATAGTGCATGAAGCATAGCTTAATTGAGAATACACTTACCTGATCACATCCATTATGTCAAAAGATCCTAAATTTACTACAATTGCTTATAAATTCCATTAATTGCTCAAAAATCCAATGTTGGTACAAAAATATAAAATTTCTAAAAACCAGAAAGTCATGTATTAAATGCATGCCAAGATATTATAATTTCATGTGAGTGAGTGAAGAAATTTTATTTCTATATTATCTCAGTTCTTACATCACACATTTTTAGATTTCTCAAAATTGTCCCCTTCTAAAAGACAAAGGTTTTCTGAAATGGTACTTTCAATGATTTTTCCTGTTTTATAACAGTTAAGAAAAATGCACATAGTCATCACTAAAATTCACGCCCTGCCTTGCATAAAAAATCAAATAAATAATGCAACACGATGAGTGTTTTTCATGAACCTCTAGACCTTACCACAATGTTATACCTTCAATTTGAACCTTAAAATATTCATGTTACAAAATACATAAAAAATGGCTTCTCGAACAAAGTTTGCAAATTAAGCTAATACACCCTAGAAAAATGCATGCCAAATATAGAATATGCATGATTGTTGAAACAAAAAGGTAATAGTATGGAATGTTTCACATGGATACAAATGCATCATATCCACTTTTCTTAATAAAGTCTCAATTTCTCCAAACTAGATTTGTGAAAGAGCCTACTTCGTTGTTTTTGACATTTTCAGGTAGTGAAAGAGCCTACTTGGTTGCTTTTAACATTTCTAGGTAATTTTCGAAAATGCATGCCAAAATAATTCCTATTTAGTTGTTTTTACCATTTTAAATCAACTTTGGATAGATTCACACCAAGGCCTACACATGCACTCCCTTGATGATCTGAAACACATAAATGTTGTCTCATCATATTCCACACCTTTTTATTATCTTGGAATACAACTCTTGGTGCATGATAAGGTGCCAAATTCTATATGATGAGGTAGGATCCAAATTATAACCCTTGATATTCCTAATGTTTACAAAAAATTACCAAGGATGTAGAATCTTCATTAAGTTCTCAAAAAATTCTAGATCATTGTTAAAACATGTACAAAACTGCGTGATTGGGATTAGAAAAATGCATGCAAAGGTTCTTAAACATGTTCCTTTGGAAAAATGATACCCGATGTGTGTATATTTTTGAATTTATAACAAATTTCATATACATATATTTTTTTGTAAATTCCACTGATCTAATATTAATAATATACAAAAATTACAACCGGGCAATAAAAAATGTCAAGGTGGCCAAGAAGGAAGAGGCCACCAATCATAACAAAAACAATAAAAAAGATAAGCCTACCCTGAGAAGGGAAACCATGCCAGAAGATAACTGTTTTTAGAGTATGCATAACCAATATCTGAGCTTACAACTACTATCCTCCTAAAATATAAAAGACTGCATTTATGGAAATGACTAAAAGTAACAGAAATAGAAGAAATAAAACTATTGTTGCACAAGATTAGATGTTTTCTTGTCAGGACGCTCTTCTATTACTGGGCAACCATAGTATTCCTCACTGGACAAGTTAAATGAGTTGTATCCATCCTTTTTAGGTGGAAATCCATATGTCTTGCATTGGGGCAGATGCTCCTCTACATTTTTGTTGGGGATGTGTTTCATTTTCAGATCTCCCTAGCTCCCCAATCATGTACCTCCTTGAGTCGTCTCCATGTCCAAGAGGATTTCCTTGTCCAACTGAGCTATTGGGTTAATAGATTGAGCAAGTTACTGAGGAGAGGTATCACCAAACATTGGTGAAGGGGACTAAGAGGTTTCCCCGTCCGTTAGAGATCTTGAATTTTGAAGAAGAATCCATGCTTCTGAACTATTCAAAGAGCCATGATGTAAATTCTCTGGATCTCTAGCACTAGGAAAAATTTATTGCACATGAGGGGGGGGCTAGAGGGGTGGCCAAGTGGAGGATGCTTATATGTCTCATATCCACCATTTCACGTGTCACACTCACCATTGTAGCACCCACATCTGGGTTGGGAGAGTCTTTGGAATCCAATTGCATACATTCCATCTTGAGGGCACTTGGAATTTGAGCATTGAAGTCCATATCCTGGATGGGAGAGTTTTCATAAACTTCTTCATTTGCTAGACGATCGACAATGGCATTAGATTTATGTCTAATGTGGTGAAATGTAACAACTCTTGAGTGGGGAATTAGATCGGCTAAACAGTGAAGCCCAAGATCTAGCCTTCATCTTGGAGAAAGTTTTGAAACCTGAAATCCATTTTAAATGTGAATAGCAAGAGATATCACTATTTTTGAATCTCCTTCTGCTATAAGAGCGAAGAGATCCCATTTTTTTGTGATTTGCAATCCATAATTTAGAGATATGAGTTGTGCCGCTTTGTTACTGTCCATGATCTACCATGTGGCCTACTGACAATACGACACAAGGAATATGACTCAACATTGTTTGGAAAAGGTAGTGATTGATAGAGGACCACAGGGCCTAATCACAAGGTATCACATGACACCCCGTCGATTCTCAATGAGAATTTGAATCTGAAATTTCAAAAATAAAAAAGGGATATACCAGCCTCTGGATTGGTCGGTGCCAAATCTAGTGACTGGACAGACTGACAACCACTTCCCTCAATATCTGGTCAGATCAAAATCCATTCAAAATATAAAATAGACACCGAAAGTCTAAACCCGATGGGAAGTTTCGGTGGTTTGAACGATAGTTTATAATATGACGGGTTGTTGCATGTAATATAGTTTGTAAAAAATATATTTAAATATAAGTTGTAACAAATAGTTTAAAATGGTGGTCCATGGGGTTTGACCCTCAGAACTCCCCAAACCAATTACCAATTATTACCATCGCCAACTGATCGGGCTAACGAATTGTTTTTAAATTCCACCCTCAGATTTTGTATTTAAAACTGAGTTTATTCATCCACCGCGGGAAGTCTATGCCCAACCATCCATATGAGACGAATTTTTATGCAGGAAGAGAATTATTGTAGACTATAGTTGCATGAAAAATGAGAAAGATAGCCCATGAGGGGTTTGGGGTGACCGTGATAGAATTTAACGATTTGATAGTCATGTTTGCACGATTTCTCACCATGAATCCACTGGTGCAGTCAGAATTTGCATAAATGCAACAGATCTTCAGGGCCTTTTCATAATTGAGGTATAGCCATGTATTTATGTAATTTTTTTTTGAGATAATATAAAGGCCCTCCACTTCGAAGTGGGCTCGAAGACATAGTCCATTGTTGGGAAAAAACTCATTATCAAACTTTGTGTCATTTCCTTCTTTCTCATATTTTCGTCATATTTATGCCTTCTTTATTTACGTTGCACATAATATTTGTTTATGTTGTTTAATGCAATTCATGTAATGGTCATAGAATAAAATATCCTGGATCATGTTGGTATTAGAGCATCATTCTTTGACTTGAATTGCAAGTGTGAATGCTTACTAGGGCCAAGCTCGCTCAAAGAGGGTGAAGGAAAAATTGAGAATTTCAATCCATAGATGGGACGTGCAACTCAAAGGAGGAAAATGGGAGATGAATAACTTAGTATAGAGTATGAGAATAATTTTCACAAGGATTTCTACCGAATGTCAGACATGGTAGAATAATTATTTTCATATTACAAAAAGAGAGTGGCAAAGAAGGAAAATAAGAAGAAATCTAAACCAGAGGGTGATGTTGTAGAGGACCAAGGAATTGGAGGAGACCCTCCCAAGCCTCCATATCCATCTTCAAGTTCAAGCTCTTCTTCTTCCTCTCATTCTCATCATTCTAATTTTCATCAGAATGCTTCAAAAAATCCATTATTGAAATTAAATGTCAAATTTAATTTTCCCATGTTTAATAGAGAAGCTAATGTAGATAAGTTAAACAATTGGATTAGACAGATCGATATTTACTACCATGTACAACATATCGAAGAGGAAGAGGGGAAGATCTAGTTGCATTCTCTTTGGCTGGAAGGAACAACCCTTGTATGGTGCGAGAGTAAACTTCATAAAGGTAGCAATCATAATGATAAACTCCTTTCTTCATGGTCTGAATTTACTTCTACATTGAAAAATAAATTTTATCCATTGGGTCATGTACGAAAATCCATGGTGGAATGGAAAAAATTGAGATAAGGTAAAGGTCAGAATGTTCAGAGTTTCACATAAGAGTTTAGGAAAAAGGAATTTGCATTGAATGTTCCTTTAGACTCTCCAGAGACTTTGATGAAATACATTGTTGCACTTCACATTTACATTCATCACACATTATTGTTTTTTAACCCCACTAATTTAGATGAAGTGTGTGTGCAAGAAAATCACCTTGAAAGCAGGGGAAAGAAAGTAGAGGAAGATCACACAAAGAAGCCTTCCAAGTTCCAAAACAACAAGTTCAAAGGAAAAGGAAAGGGAAAAAATATAGCCACAACAAAGAGAGAGGAAAGAAAATCCTCTTGCACTCATTAAAAAAAAGATGGGAATGATGAAGAGCATTGTTGGAAACTACATCCAAAGTTAATACCAAATAAATTTGACGCAGCACCGCTACCTCAGCAGGCTCTGCGTGACCTGTTGGTCTGTTGATGGGCAAATTTGACTTGTCGTCAACTGGAAGAATAGATCCGGTCCGGGGTTGTCTAAATAACCCAAGATGTTTGGTGTAACTTATTCTGACGGGTTTAATGGCTCCATTGGCCAACTAAAGTCCTAAAAATAATAAAAGAAATGAAACTAATCTAAAATCTATGATTCTAACAAATGATTTATTACTGACTTATGTTTATTAAAAA